>JAVTVY010021716.1:0-99636 GCA_036873755.1 Hanleya hanleyi
GCGTTAAAGCATTAAGAATGGCTTTGGTGGTCGTTGCTACAAGATGACACCTCACACGACGCATTCGCACCGCGGATGGTCCATCTCTACACCAAATAACATCCTTCACTGCTAAAAATGCCCACTTTCGCTACTACTACTTGTACTGATGACGTCACCAATGACGTCACAGATGCTGTGGATATCCCTCAACTCGGAATGTACACCCCGAGAGCTACAACATGACACCTCCCAGGACGCAACCAAGGATGGTTCCTCTCTACTCCGAATACCTTCCTTCACTACCCCAAAATGTCCACTTTCGCTACTACTCCTACTGATGACGTCAACAATGACGTCACAGATGCTTCGGACATGCCTCAACTCGGAATGTACACTTCGAGAGCTACAAAATGATACCTCACACGACGCATTCGGACTAAGGATAGTCCCTCTCTACACAAAACTCACCACCACGCACCCACAACATGTCCCCTTTCGCTACTACTCGTACTGATGACGTCATCAATGCCGTCACAGATGACGCGGACATCCCTCAACTCGGAATGTACACCCCGAGAACTACACGATGACACCTTCCAGGACGCATTCGAACCGTGAATAGCCCATCTCGACCCCAAACTCACCCCCACGCACCCCCAAAATGTCCACTTTCGCTACTACTCGTACCGATGACGTCACAGATCACGGGAACAGCCCTCAAATCAGGGTCTACACCCCGAGAGCTACACGATGACACCTTCCAGGACGCATTCGAACCGTGAATAGCCCATCTCGACCCCAAATACCTTCATGTACTGCCCCAAAATGGCCACTTTACTTACTACAACCAACTGCGCATGCGCAGATTAACGCGACTTGCATTCAAAAACACACCATTCTGACTCTACCCCACACAAGCTTCACTTTGACACCTCACACGACCCATTCGAACCGTGAATAGCCCATCTCTACCCCAAACACACCCTACATAGCACCCAAAATGCTCCCTTTCGCTACTACTCGTACTGATGACGTCACTGATGACGTCACTGATGACGTCACAGATGACGCGGACATCCCTTAAATCGGAATGTACACCCCGAGAACTACAAGATGACACCTTCCAGGACGCATTCGAACCGTGAATAGCCCATCTCGACCCCAAATACCTTCATGTACTGCCCCAAAATGGCCACTTTACTTATTACAACCAACTGCGCATGCGCAGATTAACGCGACTTGCATTCAAAAACACACCATTCTGACTCTACCCCACACAAGCTTCACTTTGACACCTCACACGACCCATTCGAATCGTGAATAGCCCATCTCTATCCCAAACACACCCCTACATAACACCCAAAATGACTGTTTTCTATACTACGGCCAGACTGCGCATGCGCAGACTATTGGACACGGGTCCACCCCGTATGGGCCTATACACCCATAGCCATGTAGTATAGGCCTATGGGCCTACCCAGGCCTTGGTGACTTTTTTCAAAAATTTCACCGATTTGCTCCGCAACACTTCCTATCGTGTTCTACATGACGAGACGTGAAAAACGAGACCCCACAACCCTACCGCAAATGTATAGAAGTGGGTTTCCCAGTAGGATAAACATTGAACCTATACCCCCAGTATGGGAATATATATTTATATATATATATGTCTATATGGGGCTATATCGTACTTTTTCAAAAATTTCACCGATTCGCTCCGCAACACTTCCTATCATGTTCTACATGACGAGACGAGTAAAACGAGATCCCACAACCCTACCGCAAATGTATAGAAGTACGTTTCCCAGGGGGACAAACATTGATCCTATACCCCAGTATGGGACTATATGGGGCTATATCGTACTTTTTCAAAAATTTCACCGATTCGCACGGGGACACTTCCTATCATGTTTGTCTTGACGAGACGAGTAAAACGAGACCCCACAACCCTACCGCAAATGTATAGAAGTAGGTTTCCCAGTAGGACAAACATTGATCCTATACCTCCCATACCCCATATAGGCATTTTCCCGTAATTTAGAATAAAGTCCGTGTTCCGTATTTTTTCAGGAAAATTTTTACATACACCCACCCTGGAACTAGGGGGAGATAACTCTATTGACAGGCGAGCCCCGTTAAGCCCGGCGACCTATATACCCCCCATACCCCATATAGGTATTTTCCCAGATTTTTCGATAAAGTCCGTATTCCGTTTTTTTTTTCAGGAAAATTTTTACATGCACCCACCCAGCCATCAAATACCCCTTCACCTAGGCTTCACATTGATACCTCACTCGACCCCATTGAACCATTAGTAGCTCCCCTAGCTCCAAAACGTCTATTTTCATACCCTTGGGCCACCGCGCATGCGCAGAATGCCGATATTTCAACCCCACACCCAGTCCATTAGATGCCCCTTCATGAATGCTTCACATTGATACCTCACTCGACCCCATCGGTCCACTAAGGGGTCCCCTAGCTCCAAAAAGGCTATTTTCATACCCTTCGGCCACCGCGCATGCGCAGAATAACGCTATGTCACCCCCACACCCAACCCATTAGATGCCCCTTCACATAAGCTTCACTTTGATACCTCACTCGACCCCATCGGACCATTTTATCTAGGGACTACTTTTTCCCGCGACCGCATCACCACCAAAACCGCATCACCGCGGAGGAATACATGGAACTATTTTTGACCTTTGTCCCGGAACTATAGCCTAGACAGGTCAGTACATGCCTTGATCACGTGATCGTCATGGGAAACCCCCACTGGGGAACTCCCCTGGGAAACCCCGCCACATGACCTTGACCTCTGTGACCTTGAAATGAGGTCGAAATGAGGTCAATAATAAGGAATTTGCGGTTTACCTACTACTGTACTATTTTATTGATAATACCTAAATGACGTTTAATAAACTGTACAAAAAAAAAAAAAAAAAAAAAAAACTAATATAGAATAAATAATAATTTGAATCCAGCAGATGGCCCGGGTCTGACCACATGATAATTAACCAGTATTTATAGTATCAAAAGTCAACCTTCGTCAGCCTCAGATTCGCACGTTTTTCAGGTGTTTAAAAATAGGGTTATGTTACATATGGAATATGTCACAAAAATCAGCATGGTCGACCCCATATTTTGAATAGCTTTCTTTATCTCGCTTCGAGACGGGGAACACTGGTGAGAAATCTTATTGAAATCGAGTGTCAAGATTTTTACAGGAACTGAACGAAATATGGCCTATTTTGGATCATTTCAATAGATTTCAATACAGAGGGAAGAAAAATGGTCTCTGGTTAAATTTGCATAACTGGCTTGTATGTTGAATTAATGGTTTGAGCATTTCCATCAAGAAAATATATACTATTATAGGAGTTTTCTGGAGGGTTTGGCAACTACGAAAGACGAAAGGGCTATACCAAGGGTCCATTTCCAGCATCGAGGGGTCTACTGTGGACTTACCCTATATGCAATGTCTTATATACAGCAAAAATATACTATGATATGATACGCTCTGCTGACTTGTAATCAGCCATTTTCCTTGCCAGTTTGCTCAAATTGCTCAATTTTATACTCTTTTAATGCACGCGTTCTTATCTTTCGAATGACGGGCAGAATGTTTAGAAATCTTCAAGTGTAACATAGAACAACTACACAGATAGTATATGTTGCCAAGCAGGACTATACAGATTTACTTCCCCTTGAACAGCGGCTATGGCATCTAAAATGCATTATCTCGGTCGCCAAATCAATTAGTCAACATGCTATTGTCCAACGTAAAGCTCGTCGACAATGTTAAATACTGTAAATGGGGAACTATTTGTTGTGTCTTAGCAATAATTTTGAAGATTCTGTGAGAATTTTCGATATTAACCAGACGGAGGAAAGTACAAATTTAACATAAAGGAGGTGTTCGCTTTAGATGGATATTTTTCCCTTCAGAGTCGCTTTCTGCTGCTCTATTGTCTCGCTGAGAGCCGGCCGGTAAATTGTGATGTAATGCTCAGGTATTCCCCAACTCTTTGTCAGACAGGCGAGGCCAGTCAAATTGGAAATTCTGGTTTATATTCTCATACGGTTACCATTGGCGCATATTGGCACATGCATAATCAATTGGGAAAGCAAGCGTTACCACTTGTTGAGGGTCATTTTCTTAATAAAGGCCTTGATATAAGATATAATAAGTTTAACCTTATAACTTCTCAATTCATAGATACAACTTTCCGCTGCCCTAAGACGAAATTATATATGTGTAACAATTAATTTTTTGCTCTGCTGGATCGTCAGAATATTCAAATACTGACTGTGTGTGGAGTTGTTTGTGTGCAATTCTATTGACGAATTATAATAAAATAAGGGATTATGTGCGTTTGGGGTTCGCTGTCTTTATTTCACTTTAAAGTCCAAACTGATGAAGATGGGAGAAAAAGGAAAAAATGAAGAAAAAAATTCGGGGATTTGGGGATTCGAACCAAAATGTTGGTTTTCTTTTAATCTGTAGTCCGACACTGTAACCATTCGGCCAAGCAGCTGTTACAATTATCAAAATGAGAAATCATGTGGCGAATGGCGGTGAACTACACCCTTTCAGAGCATTACAAGCGTTTTGGCATATTTCAATATCATGAAAATATGACACCTTTAACCAAAACGATTCTTCAGTATCATTTTGGATCAAACCCACCGCATTTCGATATGTAAGACTCGTATTGATTAAAGGTGTCATATTTTATATATGAATGGAATTCCCTTCAAGAATATCGCCAAAAATTGCAAAAACGAACAAATGCTTATTTTCTAATACTCGTAATATTATTTTGTCAAATCTCTTGTCAGTGAAAACTGAGAATATGAAAATTCAGTATTTTCTCTCTCAAGCTAATAACTTTTAAAGTAAACGAGACGAAATTATATTTTCGGTTTATAAACGCAACACACAAAGGAAAAAAATACGGTCAAACCGAACACCTCCTTTGACCATAATTCCAGTAATTTTTACATATTTCTTTCCTATCTGACATGGTTTAGAAGCTAGAAGGTGGGATTATAATTCGGACAATTGCTGCGAAGCATTCGTCGGGTTATTACGATAACATTTAGGGTTTCATCTCGTAATGTCGACTTCAGATGGAAAAACCCATCAAATCAAAGATGGGGTGGGGGAAAGGGAAAGACCGGATATCCAATGAAAAGCCTTTATATGGCATGCGTGTTATACTAATGTACTCGTATTCTCCCGAGATTATTATGCACCAGCAACACTTTTCCCATAAAATACACCTTAGTCATATATAGGAAGAAGTCCATAGTTTCGGATTATTGGAAGAAACAAATTGTATACGGCAGAGCCTCAGGTCTGACCACCTGATAATTATCCTTCCATTTTTTGTAACCAGTATTTATAGTACCAAGCTTCCGGGTACTACCATTCTTTCAAAATGGGTGGCTCAGTTGATCTACACGGCGAGACGGGCCGCGAAGTCAACCTTCTTTAGTCTCAGTTTCGCACGTTTTTCAGGTGTTTAAAAATAGGGTTATGTTACATATGAAATATGTGACAACACCTTCTGTGTGATTGGCCTCAAGGCATCACCTGCTATCATTTCCTTAGCTCTAACCTAGATACCGGTTTTTGTGGCGACTGCTAGCAAACCTGTCCCCTAGTTTCTTAGATAAGAATGCACAATTTAGGTGCTCTAGTTCAGAAAGATAAGACATACAGAATGTCCAGGCGAGAAACTTCCGACAGGCAGATAATGTTGCAACCTTCAAATTTTAGCTTCATTTCCCAACTTCTGCACAGTCTAGATAATGGGTGAAGTATTCTAGACAGTTCGTTCTCTCATGAATAAATGATTCTGGTCTGAAGTTAACCGAGTATAGGTCGTATATATTACCTTTCATCATCAGAATATTCTTCATTTACATGAGAATATTGCGGCCTCCTGCTCCTAAATCTCACGTCACTGTCATCTGTGGCTCATCTCATCTGATTATAGACTTCGGGATCATGCAAGGGCGTAGGCAAGAACAAAACAAACAAACAAACGAAAAAAAGAAAGAAAGAAAAAGAAACCTAACATAGCATGTAAGATCACGTATCTTATTCAATTATTACAGGAGAAGTAAACTTATCACCGCCAGTGCATACCATTAGGCCTAAAATAAGATTGCAATTGGTCAGTGATCAAAGCCATAGATTGACGATTTCGGGCTTCAATCGAGAATGGAATAGTGTGCTCCAAATCCAATCAAATGCCGCCTATTTGGACAAAAAACATCAAAACTTCCGATGAGGAGAATTTTTCGTAACTTTTTCACTACAAACTTATTTTGTTTTTCAATTGAGATCCCAGTACTTCTTTATTCACAAACAAGAGATATACAAACTCTCAACTACTTTTCATAAAGAAACCCTAGAAATAAACCTACTGTCTTTCCCAGATAATAATCCCAGACGTTTTTGGTGATATTTCGGAGAAAATTTATCGTACAACATTGAAACTTCACACAGTATATAAACTAAAAAGCCCGAATTGTATTTCTGTCTTTCATTAAAATTTGTTGAGAACTGACCAAAGTCACCGATACCTACCATGTTATTTTGGGGCCACGATAACTTTGATCTGCCATTGTTAAAACATGCGAGCTTGACGTAAAAAGTCAAAAATATCTCACAAATTTCCCATCTAATTTTTGTTTTCGCGATTTATTGAGAACTACTGGAGGGGAATAAATTTAGTATTTTTTTTATCTACTGTGTGAAGTTTCAATGTTGTCGGATAAATTGTCCCAGAAATATCGTCGGAAACGTCAGAGACGAAACGTGCTCAGACACGCGCTGCTATCGGGGCACGACAGTATTGTCTAAGGATTAACTTGAAATATAGTGCAAACCTGAGACTGAATGATCACTTCAGCTTGTATATCATTGCAGTGATCGTCTTTGTTATGAGACATTTTGGGATAAATCAAAGTTCAGTTGTTATATCGTTATACTACTCAGATGCTCCCAGAGAGTGCCAATTTACCATCAAGTTTCAAAAAAAAATCTTAAGCTGCGAGGGGGGATACCCCCCTCTCAGACTCTCCCCCTCTCAAGCCCCCCCAAATCTGACAACTTTTCTACGCCCTTGTCATGTATCCCTTTCCATTCATCTCAGTCCCTCTCTGATCGGAACCTGGAACCTCGACTGTTCCCAGATCTTGCTTAGGTCTTCGTATGATTTCCACTTCGGGATCTGGGTATACTGCTATGCTACCGGTTGTTCATCGTAAGGGATCACTCCTTCATCGTAAAGGATCAGAACGTCTGGCTGGACAAATATTAGTATCCCACTTCTGACACCTGTTTGCTATGCCCTCTCAATGATGAACCAATCAGGTCACGATGCCAGACCAATGTATATCGCTTTATTCTCTACATCTACAATTTGCCAATCGTATGCAAACTCATTAGGCTAAAATAACACCCCCCCACTCGTCCTTGCTTACGGGTCTGTATCTAGAAAATAAAACTGTATAGCCTGGAACTTTGTCCGCGGAAATGTGTATCAGAGAACTTGAAAGCAGGATTCATCCTGTTGTTGGTAAAAGCTTTATGAAGATCTATGCTTATGTATACACTGCGTAACCGCCTGTTCTCGGAGTTATTTTTATCTGGATGCCTGATCCATATTTTAGTATCCGTGCCGCTTGAACTTTGTTATGTCAGCTGACATCACCTAAGCTTTAATTCTCTTCGATTTAAATTGTCAGTTTCAGTATCCAACTAGGAAATTTCGTCACTGGAAAATTTCCATTGACCAGTTCCTGGCAGACATGCGAAACATACACTCTCAGAAATATTCAGGGAACATTCCTGAATATATCAGGCAGCACAGTGACAACTCCATTTCAGGGATTTTATCTGAAATCCAGGGATACTTTCCTGAAATTCAGGTATATCATCCATGAATTAAAGCTAAATTACCTGAGTTTTAGTGGATTTTACGCACCTGAATAGGGTCGGGAACTTACCAATAAGGGTGGTAATTTTGCCTGAATTTGAGTCAAAATACTCTCATACAGGGATCTTTTTTTTCTGAAATTAAGGCAATTATCACTGGATTTCAGGTCAAATCCCTGAATTGAGTTGCCACTGTGCAGCCTGATCTATTCAGGATTATTCCCTGAATATTTCTGAGAGTGTATAGCATAGACGAATTGGCATTTTCAAAGCCAGTATCACTGGCGACTGGAATGCGGGACCGTGCGATATATTAATATATCCTGACAGCTACAATATTCCCGAGACTGGAAAAAGCAGCAGTGAAAAGACAAAATTCATACTCGTGATAAGGGTTAAAGCGGTCTGAGAACATATCTAACCATACGTAAACGGACACGTGCCCTTTGTCCCTCAAACCGTGTTCGTTCGTTCGCAATATTTTCCACGGCTTCTACAAATACTAAGTAAGCAACTATTCGAACTTCACGTATTAATGAGGTTGGAATTATTGACCAATCTATTGCGATTGAAAATCAACGTAGATATATTATAGATTGAACATTCCAGTTAATTAGTCTGTATTAGATTGAATTTTCATTAGAACCATTCTGTTGTTTTTCGGACAAATAGACCACATAAAAAGATTAACATTTTAGTCTGAGAAGATTGGAATTTGGGAAAAGATCTAATCTTCACAGGTTGAATTCCCAATCTTTCGGTTCGATTGGAATTATTTTCAATCTATTAGATTGAAAACAAAAACAAAAACAGAATGAATCTAATGTAGACTGAAAGGTCGATATGATAGATCGGAATAAACTGGGATTTTCAATAGAATGGATTGATTTTCAATGGAAATAGATTGGTCAGTAATTTCAATCTAATTATTTAACAGGGCTATTCCAGCAAGCGCCTCCACTGAAAGTTTCTCAAATTTGGCGATACATATCGCATGCTGATAGCAAAATAAGAACGTAGCGTCAAAGATCTATGCCGTTACGTTTCGTAACTTGTGTGTAATTCCGCTTAACCCGGGGCTAGGGGCCGTATGAACCCATGTACTTCAAGATCCTCATGATGCTCATATGAACAGTCACAATCAAAGCGTGACTGAGATACATCATTCTTTAGATGACGACTTTACATTGATTATTATGCATTAAGAATACTGATCAGCGATACGGATTTTATATTTTTGGAACATCATGATGTCTTGTCGGCATCATTGAAAACTGTTGACCGCTTCTCTCTTGCAGGAAACTAGCCTATGTTTATGTATACTATGATTGTCTTTTTGAATTTGGTGCTAATACTGTTATATGGAATATGGAATAGGTCTTTGGATTATGGACGCGGATATTCTTTAATGGACCACGGCTGAATTATGAATGACAGACTAGACGCTTGTATTTTTCTGGTACCAGATGAACATGGTTAGGCCTAAATTGAACTTATATAATATATGTTTATTTTTTGTGTGACAGAAGTGGGGACCGAAGACTTGAAGGACGGTAGACTATCAGCCGCCATGAAGATTTCAGAATGTTTGGCATTCTGTTGACTGAACTGAAAACTTATTCGGTCCTCACTACTCCCTTCACGAATATGGTTCATTGAAAGCCCAAAACAACCAATGTGAGCTTGCCCTATTAAAGTCACTTTGTGCACTTTTATAACAACACATGGCCACATATGCCGCTATTCATCAATTCAAGTCGATATTTATCACGTTTGTTGCGGCATGATATTACATAGGTCTATGCATAGGCTTGTTCCACATACATACATACACCGGTAGACCATTTAAGCTGATCTATACGGCTTAATAAGTAGACCATGTCCGGGATTTCTATTTATATGAAATCGAATCGTGCGTACAATTTCTGTACGGCTACATCTATACATGTGTTAAGCTTATGTAGGTCTATGAACCATGTGAACAGCAGTATTAAATTATGCGCAATGTCTTCAAAAATTGTCTTGGGCGTCACAGTTGTCCTGTGTATCCCTACCCATAGGAAACAGGCGAATCCTTTAATACATGTATACTACAGGGTAGAACAAAAAAGCCCTCCAAACAGCGCACATAAATAGTCGACTTTGTGGGCATAGACAGCTGCAGTTAGCATTGCCTATTATTCTGGCTGTACGGCAGTATTGTAGGTCAGTTGTACCCCCGTGCATTGCGCGTTACAAAATCTATTTCTTTGCACGAAGAACCCCAGGAAGATGTATTTATTTGGAAAGAAAATTACCTAAGCTTGGGATATTTTGTTATAGTTACGAGCGACAACCATTTATATTTCCGAGCGCTTAATCCGAAAACAGATCATTTTTCTCACCCTTCACGCTCCATGTTGAAAGCATAAAACTATCCCATAATGTTAGAAACTTGGCTCGTACGCATGCGCAAGTCGCCTTTATGAGCAAGGAGCGCCTCGAGTTTTGCACTGAGAACGACGTGTTCACTGGGGTTTTTACGCTGGGATCGGACCACAGGAGTTTCGGACAATCTGTTTCAAATGTGGAATGGCCGAAGAGAAGTATAAAGAATGGATTCTGGAAACAATTGACCAGTTACGGGGCCGAAAAGCTCGTCCGGACCTGGAGCGAATTTGTCACATGGTCGAGCGAAAACATGGGCTAACTTTCAGCGAAACTGAATCCGTCCTAGAAACACTGGTCGACGCGGATATCGTTATTAAAGTGGACTACAAGGGAAGTACAAGTTACCGAAATGCGGCAAAATGGAGGAAAAGTCATGTAGGGGGACAAGTTTTAAACTCGAACCAAGTCAGTCGACAGTTACATGAAGCTTTGCGAGTTTTAACGGCAGATGAACCGGGAACTGGTCGCGAAAGAACTGGGGCGACTTACGGGGATATTGAACAATGGCTACTGGAAATGAACGGGGAAATGATTTTGGAAGAAATTCAACTGCAGACCGCTTTACAGCGAGAAGTGGACTGCCGTAGGTTCGAAAAGCTGCCGAATGGAAACTACGGTTTTCGTGAAAGAGAAAATTCTGAGAAAACTGACAGAAAATTTAGCAAAATTATGAAAGCTAACGCGAAAGGGGGCACAACGAATACCCTTGGAAGCCCCAGTAAACGTGGCCGCCCACCTACAAAACGAAAGGTGCGGCTAATATTATATATTTTTTATTTTTAGCCCCCAGAAAGGTATTAGATCTAGGTTATGGGAAAGGGAGTAGGGGGATTACTTAAATATATTAGTGATCCATCATCCTTGAACCAAGTGATTTTTTTTAACCTGTGAAATTTATCCATTTTTAATTAAGATATTATGGTGCTCAGATTTGTATTTATTTTTATATGTCGGTCGATGGACGAGGTCGTTTAATTTAATCAGGATTTCTGTGCGTCGGTCTATCCGTCTGTTAACTTTTTTTGTCTGTGCATCTCCGGGACATGGATTGGTACAAAACTCTAGTATACCTCGGTGCACACCCAGTGACCCATGGACAGAGATGTACCCCATTCTTTTTAGGTCAAAGGTCATTGACTGAAAATCCGTAATAATTTAAAATTTCTGTTTGTACTGTAAGTAGATAGATGTGAATTGTGACGGCAAAGAAGATTTGTACCCCTCAGCCAATTTTGGTCAAAGGATATTGTCTGTGTGGTCTGTCCGTCTGTCTGTCCATCTTGCATGTTAAAACAATATCTCGTGAATGATTATAGCCAGGATTTCCAAATTCATATAACATATATGCAACTGGTGACGAGCCAGAAGCCAACTGAAGATGATTGACCTTGACCTATTTTTCCAACTATGATTTTGAAAATCATAAAAATGCAACTGGTGATGGATTAGAAATTTTTCCAATTTCACTGGCCTTGGCCTATTTTATCAATCTCTATATTGAGTCACACAAGGAACTTGTTCATATAAGAGGGTGGGGGAGAGGGGGTGGAATGAAGCCATTCAGTCTAGGATTTATTATGAAACCAGTCTTGTATAGTGTTAAGACTGATACTAAAAATGAAATAAAAATAAATAAATCATTACCAGAAAAGTGGGGGCAAGTTTTTATTTTTTGGGTTCAGTTCGGTATGGTATTTGGCTCAAATTCCATTGGTATTTGGCTCGATTTCCATTGTTCAATTTTCATTTTCTCTATTCTGGTTGCATCCGATATTACTGTTTGATAGTTCAAGCTCATTTTCATAGTTCTAATTACATATCAAAATCATATTAACTGTTCAATCATGTTCACAGGACTATCTTGGTTTTATGTTATCATTTCCTTTCCTGTTTTCTTGTGAAAACTGTTTTTTTTAAATTATAGTTAAGTTCTATCTACAGTGGAACCTCTGAATACCGACACCTGGGTAAACCGACAAACCTCTAAATATTGACATTATCCATGGTCCCAATGCTTACATTTAAAGTATTTTGAACATTGATAAACCAGAACCCTGTCAAACCGACACCATAATCTGGTCCCAAGCATGGTCAATAAACACAGGTTTCTCTGTATTTGATTTCTTCTTGTGCACATAGTTTTGTTTCCATTTGATGGTTATCTGGTCTCTGTTTCAACCTGTTGATCATGGTTCTGTTTGATCAAGTTCATGGTTCTATTCTGGTTTCATGACGTTCATAGCTATATTTGTGTTCCATCGTCCCATATTTCTGTCTGATGAAGTTCATAGTTCTACTTTAAATTCATCATGTTCATGCTATTCATGTTTCAGTGGCTCATAATTATTCTGTTTGATGAAGTTCATAGTTCTATTTTGGTTTCATCGTGATCATAGCTATATTCGTGTTTCATCGGCCCATACTCTATTTCTGTTTGATCAAGTTCACATTGTTCTATTTTGGTTTCTTGATGTTAATAGCCAGGCCCGTAGCCAAGGGGTTCTGGGTTCAGGCGAACCCCCCCTTTCGGAAATGTTATATATTTATCTCATATAAATGCCCTTTTCAAGCACTGAAGCGAACCCTTTCGGAAATGTTATATATTTTTCTCATATAAATGCCCTTTTCAAACATTGAAGCGAACCCCCTATTTGCCACTTTTCCCATACAGCGAACCCCCTGATGTGCCCCTTTGGGATGTAGGCGAACCACCACTCAGTAAATCCTGGCTATGGCCCTGATAGCTACATTTGTGTTTCGTCAGCCCATATTCCTGGCTGGTCAAGTTCATAGTTCTATTTTGGTTTCTTCGTGTTCATAGATATATTCTTGTTTCAATGGCCCAAAGTTCTATTTCTGTTTTATCAAGTTCAAAGTTCTATCTTGGTTTCATTGTGTTCGTAGCTATATTCGTGTTTCATCGGCCTACAGTTCTTTTTCTGTTTGATTAAGTTTATAGTTCTATTAGTCAGGTGGCGTAGGGTCATTTTTCAAAATTACCATTACAGGCCGGATAAAAGCGCCATATTTTGCATGATGCTTCCTTAAGGGCTACTGACTTTCCTATAGAATTCACGTGAAACACCAAAATCCAAGATGGCCGCCACAGATGATAAAATATTGATTTTCTTGCCCTCTGTGTCTTAGGAAGGTCAAATTATGGCTTACTGAGGTGTTTGAATCCGATTTGTTACAAATATACACATTACCTATAGCTAATTATTACCAGCAACTGAACCCTACTCAGAATCGGGGTATTTTGAGTCTATTAATTGCATTCTTGAGAAGATGGGGGGAGGGGTGTTCGCTAGCTATCTATTTTCGTTACTCGGCGGGCTAGAGGACTGAAACTTTCGATACTATATACTTTGGCCAACGTCTACCATAAAATGCTTTCAAAAAAAGTCAAGATGACCATCATGATATCACGGTGATGTCATCTGGTCGGAAGACATTTTTCCGCCGATGATTTTTCAACGATTTTTCTCTTAAAATACCAGTGCGATGGAGAATGATTATTTAGGCTAAATAAATTAGTTTTATGCACTTGTGGGCAAGAAATGTAATAAATAATGGACGGAAAACAATGACAAATGCTACTTTCTGAGGGCACCTCATTGCAACCATTTTGAATTTAGCCATGATCTTTACACTCAGATGTAGACGACCGACCAAGGACGCCAAATGTAACTTGATGGCATTGTTTATTAAAATGGGTACCCATGCTAAACTAGTTCTTTGTGCGGTAGGGTTCAAGGTGGAAGGGAATAATATACTATGGAATATTTATATATATTGAGCTAATTTTTAGCCCATTTCCATAATTCTAGTGATTAACCATCATGCGTTAATTCAAAATGGCGATCATGTGGGGTTACCCGTCAGTCACGCCTCTACAGTTTGTTCATATAATATGCATTATTCTCTGATCATTGTGAAAATTTGTTAACATCAGTGGATCTCACATCAAAGTCTAACTCCTTACATCTATTTAGAATCTGTTTACATAATTTCAGCTCAAAATATGATGGTTTAATTCAAAATAGCGAACCTGGGGTATTCTGAAAATCACACTTTTTCATGTTGCTCGAGTAGTTCAAAGCATTATTCTTAGCTCACTGGGTAAATTTATCAAAACCGAGGGTTCTCTATGCATAGCCTGAAATCTTCTTTCCGTTTTGAATCTATTTACATATCCCTATGATCCATTCTGGTGAAATTCAGAATGGCGGTCATATGGGGTCATCTGAAAATCAAACGTTTCATGTTGCCCGTATAGTTCAAACCATTATTCCTAGCCCATTGTCGAAATTATCGAAATCAAGAGATGTCTGACCATAGTGGAATATCTTGCACCCATTTCGAATCTATTTAGATATAAATATTCAAAATTCAAAATGGTGACCATATAGGGTCATCTGAAATCACTCGTTTTCATGTTGCGCATATAGTTCATTGCAATATTCTTAGCTCATTTTTCAAATGTATCAGAACCGAGAGATCTCGGAACATGGCCTGACATCTTAAGCTCATTTTATGGTGAAATTCAAAATGGCGGCCATATGGGGCCATTTGAAATCAAACTTTTTCATGTTGCTCATATTGATCAAGGCATTATTCTTGATCTCACATCATAGCCAAATACCTTGTGTCCATTTTTAATCTCATTGCTTGTCTTCAGATTAAAAATGGTTAAATTCAAAATGGCGACTACAAGGAGCCATCCGGAAATGCCTGATTTTTTTCATGTTACTCATATAATGCATGATATTATTTGCAGACAAGGTACAAACTTGTTTAAATTGAGCAGGATAACACCATAGCTTGTTACATTTTATTCTGTTGGCATAATCTTATGAGAATACAATTGTTAACTTCAAAATGATGACCATGTGGGTTCATATGAGACTCATATTTTCATTTTGCTTGTATAATTCAAGGTATTGTGTTTACATGGGAGTTGAAAGTAACAATTTCTCAAAGCCAAGTCTATTCACAATACAGATCGATCTGTCTATTTATGGATCTAGTTTGGCTCTATTCCTATAATCATCAGCTAGAAAAATAAATCAAGAATTCTCGATTGCAGCCATAAGGCCATCCGAAACTCAATTAGTCAATGTTACTCGTCAAATTTAAAGCGATTATTTTTAGCTCGGAGCAGATATTGCTACAACTGAGCTGTTTCACACTATAGTTGGTCATTTTATGGTTAAAACATCCAATCAAATGCCCCTTTTGTACTATTCTCTCTATGCGCATGCGCAGATGGACGGCATTTCCACTACGTACCAGTCGGACTGTATGACACATCACCTCACACGACCCATTGGGACGACGGATGGTCCACCTAGACCCCAAAAGGTACATCCCACATCTGCCTATGCACCACACTTGCGCAGTCAGAATTTTTCAGCGAAATTCATCCAATAACCTCGGGACACCTCCATCGTACTCCACAGCATGAGACAGAAAAAATGTCCATGGGTGGGTACCCAATGGGCCTATTTGGCTGGACATAGAAGTATATGTCGGGGACCCGCCCTCTAGTACTAGAGATGTATCAGGGTATTTTCAACCTTTCCTATTATACTGACTCGCGACCAGTTGGATAAAGTGCCAGCCTTTGGTGTCCGCATTGCTGGTTCTACTCCCACCAAGGTCATGGGGATTCCCCTTCCTGGGATGTGGGTTGACTATCTGAGATCAAGCTCTCCGTATCAGTAGATAGACTCTCAGCAGTCTCTGTTTCGGTATCAGCCGGTGGACTATCAGCAGTCTCGAAGTCTATTGCTATGTATGGGGATTTTCCTTCTCTCGCTGGCTAGAGAGGCTACAACATATATGGCTAGAACATTGACGTCCCACGATAGAATTGACCTCTGAGGTCAATTACCCTCCGGACATTCCCGGAGATGACCGAACATTCCCAAAGATTCCCAGTAATTCAAGCGGATCGACTGCTCCATTAACATTGACGTGACTGGGAAGCCAATTCACATTGCCGGAAGTGACTGCATCACCACCGGAAGTGATCTTTGATCCGGAAGTGACCTCGGAACGGAAGTGACCTCGGAACGGAAGTGACCTTTGATCCGCAAATGACATCAGCTTCGGCCACATGATGTCATCAGCCTCAGCCTTAGTGCGCGGGAATTTCACCTTTATATACTACTCCAATATCTCGAAATTCGTCCTTCAGCGGTAAAAAGTAAATGCAATTATGGTAGTGTATTTGAAGCATTGCTATGCATGCCCAAAACCAGGTTAAATGACCCCAGGACGTTTACTTTGGAACTATGGGGCCTTGTGGTGTCTCCTATAATCCAAGATTTTATCATATTTGTCGCCCATCTTGGATTTTGGATTTTGGAAATCTCGAAAAATTCAGGAGGGCTCCTAGGCTAAAATTGGATTATTAGCCTAAAGGAAGCTACCTGCCAAATTTGGTGCTTTTATCCGCTCTGTAAGGGTAATTTCGCTAAGCCACCTTACTATATCTTGGTTCATCATGTTTAGAGCTATATTCATGTTTCAATGGCCCATAGTTCTATTTCTGTCTGATGAAGTTCATAGCTCTATTTTGGTTCCATTCCATTCATAGCTATATTTGGGTTTCATCGGCCTATGGTTCTATTTCAGTTTGATCTATCAGCTTCATAATTCTATTTCTGCTCCATCGGCTTCATAGTTCTATTTCTGTTCCATCAGCCTCATAGTTCTATTCCTGCTCCTTCAGCTTCATAGTCTTTTTCTGTTCCATCAGCTTCATAGTACTATTTCTGTTCCAGCAGCTTCATAGTTCTATTTCTGTTCCATCAGCTTCATAGTACTATTCCTGTTCCATCAGTTTCATAGTTCTATTCCTGCTCCCATCAGCTTTATAGTCTTTTTCTGTTCCATCAGCTTAGTACTATTTCTGTTCCATCAGCTTCATAGTTCTATTTCTGTTCCATCAGCCTCATAGTCCTATTCCTGCTCCTTCAGCTTCATAGTACTATTTCTGTTCCATCAGCTTCATAGTTCTATTTCTGTTCCATCAGCCTCACAGTTCTATTCCTGCTCCTTCAGCTTCATATTCTTTTTCTGTTACATCAGCTTCATAGTACTATTTCTGTTCCATCAGCTTAGTACTGTTTTTGTTCCATCAGCTTCATAGTTCTATTTCTGTTCCATCAGCCTCATAGTTCTATTCCTACTCCATCAGCTTTATAGTCTTTTTCTGTTCCATCAGCTTCATAGTTCTATTTCTGTTCCATCAGCCTCACAGTTCTATTCCTGCTCCATCAGTTTCGTAGTCTTTTTCTGTTCCATCAGCTTCTTCGTACTATTTCTGTTCCATCAACTTTATAGTTCTATTCCTGCTCCATCGTCTTCATAGTTCTATTTCTGTTCCATCAGCTTCATAATATTACTTCTGTTCCATCAGCTTCATAGTTATATTCCTGCTCCTTCAGCTTCATAGTCTTTTTCTGTTCCATCAGCTTCATAGTACTATTTCTGTTCCAGCAGCCTCATAGTTCTATTCCTGCTTCATCAGCTTCATAGTCTTTTTCTGTTCCATCAGCTTCTTAGTACTATTTCTGTTCCACCAGCTTCATAGTTCTATTCCTGCTCCATCAGCTTCATAGTCTTTCTGTTCCATCAGCTTTTTAGTACTATTTCTGTTCCATCAACTTCATAGTTCTATTCCTGCTCCATCAGCTTCATAGTTCTATTTCTGTTCCATCAGCTTCATAGTATTACTTCTGTTCCATCAGCTTCATAGTACTATTTCTGCTCCATCAGCTTCATAGTTCTATTCCTGTTCCATCAGCTTCGTAGTTTTATTCCTGTTCCATCAGCTTCATTGTACTATTACTGTTCCCTCAGTTTCATAGTTCTATTTCTGTTCCATCAACTTCATAGTACTATTTCTGTTCTATCAGCTTCAGTTCTATTCCGGCTCCATTAGCTTCATAGTACTATGCCAATTCCTTCTGCTTCATAGTACTATTTCTGTTCCAACAGCTTCATAGTACTATTTCTGTTCCATCAGCTTCATAGTTCTTTTTCTGTTCCAACAGCTTCAGAGTACCATTTCTGTTCCATCATTTCTTTCTGTAAGCTTCATAGCTCTACTCCAGTCCCATCAGTTTTATAGTTTTAATTCCTATTTTAGCAGCTTCATAGTTCTATTCCTGTTTCATCAGGTTGATGAATCTGTTTCCTAATCCATCAGCTTCATAGTTTTATTCTTTTTTCGTCGGCTTCATAGTTCTATTTCTATTCCATCATCTACTTAGTTATATTGCTGTTCCATCAGCTTCATAGTTCTAATCTTGTTCCTTTAGCTTGATACATATAGTTCCTGTTTCCCCAGCTTCATAGTTCTATTCCTGTTCCATCAGCTTTATAGTTCTATTCTTGTTCCGATAGCTTGATAAGTTTCTGTTTCCTCGGTTTAAAAATTCTATTCCTGTTCCATGAGCATCATAGTTATACTTGTCTTCCATGAGCTTCATAGTTTTAATCCTGTTCCATCAGATTCATAGTTTTAATCCTGTTCCATCAGATTCATAGTCCCATTGCTGTTCTATCAGCTTCTTAGTTCTATTCCAGTTCCATCAACTTCATAGTTCTGTTTCTGTTCTATCCGATTCATATTTCTATTCCTGTTCCATCAGCTTCATAGTTTTATTCCTGTTCCATTATAGTTGTATTCCTGTTCCATCAGCTTCATAGTTCTGTTTCTGTCCTATCAGCTTCATAGTTCTATTTCTGTTCCTTCAGCTTCATAGTTGTATTCCTGTTCCATCAGCTTCATAGTACTATTCCTGTTCCATCAGTTTCACAGTTCTATTTCTGTTCCATCAGCTTCATGGTTCTATTTCTGTTCCATCAGCTTAGTACTATTCCTGTTCCATCAGCTTCATAGTTCTGTTTCTGTCTTATCAGCTTCATAGTTCTATTTCTGTTCCTTCAGCTTCATAGTACTATTCCTGTTCCATCAGCTTCATAGTACTATTCCTGTTCCATCAGCTTCATAGTACTATTCCTGTTCCATCAGTTTCACCGTTCTATTTCTGTTCCATCAGCTTCATAGTTCTATTTCTGTTCCATCAGCTTCATTGTTCTATTTCTGTACCATCTGCTTCATAGTACTATTCCTGTTCCATCAGCTTCACAGTTATGTTCCATCAGCTTCATAGTTTTATTTCTGTTCCATCATCTTCACAGCACCATTCCTGTTCCATCAGCTTCATAGTACTACTCCTTTTCCTTCAGCTTCATAGTTCTATTTCTGTTCCTTCAGCTTCATATTTTTATTTCTGTTCCATCAGCTTCATAGTACTATTCCTGTTCCATCAGCTTCATAGTTCTATTTCTCTTCCATCAACTTCATAGTAATATTCCTGCTCCATCAGCTTCGTAGTTTTATGCATGCCACATCAGCTTCTTAGTTCTATTGGTTCCATCAAATTCATAGTACTAGTTCTGTACCATCAGCTTCATAGTTCTATTTCTGCTCCATCAGCTATAATAGTACTATTTCTGTTACATCAGCTTCATATTTCTATTTCTGCTCCATCAGCTGCATAGTTCTGTTTCTGTTCCATTAGCTCCATAGTACTATTTCTGTTCCATCAGCTTCAGTTCTATTCATCCTCCATCAGATTCATATTAGTATTCCTGTCCCTTCAACTTCATAGTTCTATTCCTGTTCCATCAGCTTCATAGTACTATTTCTGTTCCATCAGCTTCAGTTCTATTCATCCTCCATCAGATTCATATTACTATTCCTGTTCCCTCAACTTCATAGTTCTATTTCTGTTCCATCAGCTTCATAGTACTATTTCTGTTCCATCACCTTCACGGGATTATTTCTGTTCCATCAGCTTCATAGTTCTATTCCTGTTTCATCAGGTTGATGAATCTATTTCCCGGCCCATCAGCTTCATAGTTTTATTTCCCCTCGGCCAACTTTGGCCTAGGGGTATTGTCGTCATCATGTACGGCTGTCCGTACGTCCGTCCGTCCGTTACCGCGATATCTACAGAACCGTTTCATGCATGGCAACCAAACTTGTTACATCTATTTATCTTCACGTAAATCAGAAGCCTATTGAAAATGAGTCATCTCGGACAATATTTTGCAGAGTTATGCCCCTTTTTACAAAAATAAATCCATTTATGATTTGTTATTGTGATAATTTCAGAACCGTTCCATATACGACATCCTAACGTGATACAGTTGATTCTCTTGACCTGAACTAGATGCCTATCGATAATGGGTCGTGTCAGAAAGTATTTTGCAGAGTTATGCCCCTTGTCCATTTATGATTTGTTGTTGTGATAATTTCAGAACCGTTCCATATACAACATCCTAACGTGATACAGTTGTTTCTCTTGACCTGAACTAGATGCCTATCGAAAATGAGTCGTGTCAGTATTTTGCAGAGTTATGCCCCTTGTCTAATAAAATCCACTAATTCCTATGTTAAGTTTGCATATAATTTCTATATCATGTTTGTATACTATCACATTTATTTATTGATTGGATGACTGATTTATTGATTTATTCTCTTACACAATGCGAAGAACAAACGTATATCTATAGTGTATGTATTTATTCCAGAAACAATTTAAGGGGAGGAAAACTTTTTTTTTTTTTCAAAGAAAGTACACTTACAATACCAGGGGTAAATATTTCTTCCCACAAGCCAATCAATTGATAGAGACACCCTTACATTATAATAGCTGGGGTTCAGAGCCAAGGGGTTTCGATAGCGCAGCTTCATGTTCTTTATTCATTGGCTTCATAGTTCTATTTCTATTCCATCATCTTCTTAGTTATATTGCTGTTCCATGAGCTTCATAGTTCTATTCTTGTTCCTTTAGCTTGATACATATAGTTCCTGTTTCCTCAGCTTCATAGTTCTCTTCCTGTTCCATCAGCTTCATAGTTCTATTCTTGTTCCGATAGCTTGATAAGTTCCTGTTTCCTCAGTTTAATAATTCTATTCCTGTTCCATGAGCTTCATAGTTATACTCCTCTTCCATCAGCTTCATAGTTCGATTGCTGTTCTATCACCTTCGTAGTTCTATTCCAGTTCCTTCAACTTCAGAGTTCTATTCTTGTTCCATTAGCTTGATAGATTTAGTTCCTGTTTCCTCAGCTTCATAGTTCTATTCCTGTTCCATCAGCTTCATAGTTTTATTCCTGTTCCATCAGCTTCATAGTTCTATTCCTGTTCCATCAGTTTCATAGTTCTATGAAGCTCTATTCCTGTTCCATCAGCTTCATAGCTCTATACCTGTTCCATCAGCTTCATAGTTGTATTCATGTTCCATAAGCTTCATAGTTCTATTCCTGTTCCATCAGCTTCATAGTTCTATTCTGTTTCATCAGCCTCATAGTTCTATTCCAGTTACATCAGTTTGGTGGTTTTAATTCCTGTTCCTTCATCTTCATGGTTTTATTCCTGTTCCATCTGCTTCATAGTTCTATTCCTGTTGCATCAGCTTCATGAGTCTTAGTTTCACAGTTCTATCCCTCTTTCATCAGTTGTACAGTTTTCATTATTCCACCAACTTCATGTTTATATTCCTGTTCCAACAGCCTCATATTTTTTTTCAGTTCTTTGAGCTTCAAACTTCTAGTTCTGTTCCATTAGCTTCATAGTTCTATTTCTGCTCCATCAGATTCATCAATCTATTACCTGTTCCATCAGCTTCATAGTTCTATTCCTCTTCTGTCCGTTTCATAGTTCTAATTCCTGATCCACCAGCTTCATTTTTCTATTATTTCATTAGCTTGATAGAATTCATTCTTGTTCCATCAGCTTTATTGTTCTATTTGTGTTCCATGAGCTTCATAGTTATATTTCTGTTCCACCAGACACATAGTTTTAATTCTTGTTCCATCGGCTCATAGCTCTATTCCTGGTCCGTTAGCATGATGATCTAATTCCTGTTCCATCTGACAGGTTCGTATTTCTATGCCTGTTACATTCTCCTCATAGTTATATTCCTGTTTAATCAGCCTCCTATTTTAAAAAAAATTTCCATCACCTTCATATTTCTATTCTTGAAATAGAATTATAACAATTACTGTTGCACCAAGCTCATAGTTTTAATTTCTGTTCCATCGGCTTCCTAGCAATAATTCCTTTTATAAAGTTCATGCTGCTTTTTCTGCTTTATCAAGTTCATAGTTTGTTTTTTTTTGCGATTCCATGTATAGCAGTCCTGATTCATCTTTCATACAGTCCATAGTTCTATTCATATTTCATCCGCCTGTTTTATTCATGTTTCTTAAAGTTCATGATTCTATTTCATGTGTCATCAATTACATATAGTCAATAACTGTGTTACAAGGTTTTAGTGATTCCTTTTTCAGCACATCCATAGTTCTATTGCTGTTTCAATCTGATTTAAAACTCAGACTTAATAACTGCTCCTCTATCGGACATGTCGCTAAATTAAGATCTGAGACAGTCTGTATCTTAAATCTGTCGCACATGTCAGACTGGCGACCGATCACTGTCCAACTTCAACGGGCGAATAGGTGCCTATCCGAGCAAATAATAATCTTCGGTGATTGCTCATGGAGAGCAAGAAATTCGTCAGCCGCCTGTGTTGGATTTTTCTGCGCCTCATTCACTACAGAAATAATCGGATAGGCACCTATTCGCCCGTTGAAGTTGGACTGTGATTGGTCGCCAGTCTGACATGTGCGACAGATTTAAGATACAGACTGCGACAGATTTAAGATACAGACTGTCCCAGATCTTAATTAGCGACATGTCTGATAGAGGAGCGGTTATTAAGTCTGTTTTAATCAGATTGATTGCGGTTTCATAAGAGCATAAACATAATCCCAATTTTCATCAAGTTCAATAATTCTATTCTGGTTTCATCGAGGAAATATTTAGAATTCCTGTTTCATCAACTTTATAATTCTATTTCATATAGTTTACAGTCGGATTCCTGTAAAGTTCATATACATGCTATTGTTTCATTGTGTCAATTATTCTATTACATGTAGTTTCATCAAGTTCATAGTTCTGCTCCAGTTTCATACATTGCATAGTTCTATTCCATGTTTCATCAAGTTTATAATTTAATTCCTGTGGATCTATTCCTGTATTGTCAAGCCCAGTACATGTAACTATATATTTCATGTTTTTAATCTTTTTTCATCATTTAGAGGTTCAGGAAGTCACATGGCCCTGATTTTGAATCCTATGATGTCACCAAGGTTGTAACAGATGAACGATGCGATTACTGTTTACAAACGGCTGTAAACAACAGACTGGGCAAATTTGAGGACCTCCTGATATGCAAAGACTGCAATGCCAAAGGTACGCTGAGCTAGTGTTTATGACCATGTACAAAGTGGATACTCCTATAATCAGTAAATCTATGTCATTTGTGGTTATCAAAGTTGTCTCCCTTCATACATGTATCTTGCTATTGGCTGTATGACATCTATGGAGGCTTGGAAGGAGTGGGAGTGAGGAGTGTGTAGGGTTTCAATCTCATTGTCATATTTCAAGTTTTCTCACTTTTCGTATGGTAATCCCTCAACTAATTTAATCACAGGAAGTGAAACTTTCCACCAAAAAAAAATTATCGTAGCAGGAAGCTGACAAAATGGTTCAAAAACATGCATATAATCCATTATTTCTTTGTTATTTCAATCATTTTAGAGTGTGGTCACATTTATTAAAACCACCAATTGAATTTTGTCTCCAAAATTGGGGGTGATTGAAGTTTGATAGGGGATTTAATTATTAGAGAAATTACTGAAAGCATTAAACCATTTTTGGAATTTTGTTATTGACAGCACATCCATCATGTATGGAATACTCAGAAGAGCTAGCGATAAGGGCATGTAACTCTCCATGGCAGTGCATCGACTGTAAGACGTGTTATGTCTGTGAAGATTCTGGAGATGCGGTATGTGTAACAATTGGCTTATATACTTTGTTTACAACATTTACCCGCCTTGAACATTGCTGCAGGCGTTGAAATGTAGAGACAATATGTACCTGTCACGCAAGACAGGTAGCAAAATATCCTTGAATTTAAATTGAACAAATCACCTCAAATTCCGTAAAGTTCCAGCTCTACCAGGTTGTATTTAGGGCTGGAAACATCATCAATGCACATATTCTCGCAATTGTATTGCTTTCAAAAACTACCTAAGGCTTATTCAAAATAGTCTTCGTATTTTGTAGATTTAATATAACCTATAATCATGATTTATATCTCTAGTGTTGAAATTTTCGACAATATTGGTTTATTGCTATAGTCATTGTTAACATAATTATCTTAAAGCGTTAACATAATCCATTGTATCCTTATTCCTATTATCTCCAGGATGCCATGTTATTCTGTGACGCCTGTGATAAGGGCTATCACATGACCTGTCACAACCCTCCAGTGGCTGAAAAACCACAAGGTATGTTAGCAATGGGGCGGATGTTCTATCCCTTGTTACAATGCAGGCCCCCAACATCCATGACAATTAAAGGGCTGGTGGGGATCATTATACAATTTAATTGGCCTGCATGTCACCTCCCTCATGTAACTTGACATCAACTTAATTGCCAGTGCGAGTCTGGACTGGCACAGTCCGAAGAGCAAGCATTAATTTGGTGTATCGGGTTACATACAGGACTTCACATCGTGCAAAGTGCGGCATATTGACTACTTCTCATTCTTGTATAAAATGGTTGCAATTGAAAGAGCATGGTTTGTAAATATGGATAATTCCGGGAAGGAGAATCTTTAACCATAGAATGTGCGAGACGACATCATTGCACAATTGATTTCATCTCAAGGTTCATCCTCCCGAGCCAGAGTATCAATGGATAGGTTACGATAGATACACTGGCTTGGTTAGTTACCGATAGCAGTTCTGGATATAAAATAGCTGGATGGGTCTTCACTAAACCGAATCAATCAGTAAGCGTGATGAAGCAGCCCATCGGGTCAATTCGCAGCGAGGTTTGAATTTTGACTGGTTTGAATTTCATCGCCGGCCAGACTACCTTTGAAGTTAGGCTGAAATCGACATCGGCTGTCAAAGGGCAAATCGCAGGCTTCAGATACCAACATGCTAATTCAAAACAACTGCTGGATATGAAATGTACGAGATTGTGTAATAGACGCAATGACTCGGGAACTCATTCCAATCACCAAAAAGGTCCAGGTAAATCCTCTGCAAGGATTTAGGGATTACCTGGACTTGTGCAGATGCCCATGGTTAGGCACTGGGCAGTGCATCAACATTGTCAATACTGCAATAATCGGAAATAGTGGCTTTGAAAAGACTGCAAAACCAAATAAATTTGAAGATGGTGTCCTCAACTCACCAATACTGATTTCAGTGGCTTTTTTGTTGAAAAGTCAGATTTCAAATGTCTGCTTTACATTCCAAACATTAAAGTTTCGTTCTTTCTTTAGGGGTTGACATTTTTCATTGTTTTTGGGCCATTTTCCATGTATTTAGTGTTGTATTTAGTGTTTTTCACCTTGAGCAATTCTCATGCCTGGAATTGGGGGAAGTGCTCATCAGTTCCTAGTTACATCTACTACCACATCTCCATATTAAATAATAATGGCCTGTAGGCTTGTTTTCAGTCAGCAAATCATGACTGAGGCACCATGGAGTGCTAGGATATCTTCGAAACACTTTTCTGTCCATGATTTTCAACCTGGGTGAATGCAGGTGTTCATTCACTTAATTAATTACCTATTTCTTCTAATTATTCAGACAGCAAAACTTAACTTCAGGCATCTGCGGAGAGAAATTCTGCCAACTTTCTACAAATTTCACTAGCTATCTTTTCAGTTCTTGGGATAAATAACATATTCATGCCACAGTATTAGCCTCAGTTGATATCAATATATTTTTTTTCTGCTTCTAAGTCTAAAATGCTGTTCGAATAATTAGAAGAAATAGGGTACATACTAATCAAACCAGTGTACACCAGACATACTTCTGGTTTTGGGCTACAAGACTAAGGTTCCAATATCTCTAGTGATAAGATTTTTGACACCTTAAACAAATTATGTATTTTCCGAAACCTATGCATTCAGAGAATTAGCATTTAGTGACAATTTTGTTCTTTTACCACAACAGAATTAGTTGACTCAGCTTTTTTGGATTGAAAAAGGAAAACCAACATTATTACCATTACAGACAAGGGAGTTTTTATTGAGCACATAGCCATCTCTGTCATCTGTTCTTTCTATATGGTCCAGATTCTGAACTTGTATATTTTTCCTTTCCTCAGCTTGTGGGCTTCTAAATTAAGTCAGCTCCCCGCCCCCCCCAGGGGTACTGAGCCCCACCCTCTTGCATCACCCTCAAGCATAATACATTCGGGTAGCTTACATCGTGCTGCAATTATTGAAACCATTCACTCACCCCAGGAGTATGTCCCCACTCCGTTCTGTTATGCAGTGATCTAAAGGGCTCAACCTACACATGAAGCTTCATGTTTCTATATTAACAACACATATTCTTCTTTTTATGGGGGAGTGGGGGGGGGGGGGAGAAGGGGTTTATAAAATAATTTGATTTTATTTTGCTGTACGTAAAGCACGCGTTATGACAGCGACACTCTCGCCATTCCAGCCATTCAACGAACGGGATTCCCCTCAACGTAACCGGGCTAACGATTTCTATACCTATAGTTCAGCGACAATGCGTTGAAATAGCCCTGGTTCTAATTTTGTCGCGCGTCAAAAATGTGGTTCTGATGTCGCCGCGACTGACGCGTGCTGTGAGTACTACACCATTGAATAACATGACGGCTATTTCTCGGATGTGGTTGTCGCTGCGAAAACGCGTGCTGTGGAAATGGGCCTTAACACGTTAATTTTCATTTATGATCATCTTGAATAGATACATGTATATATGTTATCATGTTTGGAAGAATATAATCTACATAAATCTGAATAAAAAATGTTGACCTACATAATTTCAGGGAAATGGATCTGTTCAAAGTGCGTGTCAGATGGAAGTGTTGGCGGCAGCAGTCCGATGAACATCGACAATTTGGATGAGGTTTTAGGTGACATGAGAGATGCACAAAATATGGGTAATTTTTTTTTTAAATTCCATTCAATATTAGGCAAGAAAATGGGTCTTTCATGGGTCAAAATGTGATTGTTATTATCTCCTTTGACTGAAACAATAGTTGTCCTCTAGTAGTCTCCCTTGCCTTAAAGCAACTCATCATGTTCTAAAGTTTGTGCAGATGGAAATCACTATGCTAGTCAGCCTCGGCTGGTGTTAAGTCGGCAAAACTAAGTGCACATGCCTGACACTGTCAGAAGTGCTTAGAAAAACGAGATTAAGAAATAAACTGCACATTATTTAAAGCGGAATCTGCCATGATGTCAGCTTCATTCTGCTCTTCTTTCCCATTGGCTTAATTACCATGATTCCATAGCATCAGCCATTAATAATGATCGGTACTCTGAGCTCTGGTTGTTTGAACTAGTGTGGGTTGTCCTAAACATATTCTATCAACAAGATTTGTCATGTTAACAGCTGTCCTGAGCAGTAAACAAAACATTGCCCGATTGCATGGTTATTCAAATATGCTGACATTATTCCACCTTGAATAATGTTCTCCGTTATATATGTGTTATATATGTTGACATATGGATGGATGATTTCCTGAATAAATATGTTAAACTATTGAAGCTCTCAATTTTTCACAGATTTGGAGGACCTGATCAAAGATTATTCAGTGGGGGGGAGAGAGATAAAGTTAAGGGGAGTGACCGAGAGTGTGAGTGATCGCTGCTCCTAAATTGAAACTCGGGGTTTGCTGCTAGTTTCCTAGTTTCAGAGACCTGTACAAAAACTTCAAACCCTACCATTGTCAGGATCTTTTGGCGCTAGAACATTGAAAGTTAAGAACAATTACCACATAACAGTATTTTCGATATTTTGGGATTACACTATCTTAGTATAGCACAGATTCTAGTGCAGAAAATTGGTCGAGTTCCGAGTGGGATTCGAACCAGCGACCCCCAGAGTAAGGCACCTAATCGCCAGCACTATGTTGGCGATCTGAACCACTCAGCCGACGAGCCTCCCAAAAAAATAGGAGGTAGCAGACCAGCAGTCTTGAAAGCGAATATACAGTACCCCTCTGATGGTCGTAATGACACAGCTCCCATAGTTGAATACATAGGAAGATTTTTTTTTTCTGTCATTTAGAAAGTGATCGTATAACGATGGCCCGGAGGCCCGTTGGCCGAGTGGTTTAGATCGCCGACATATAGTGCTGGCGATTAGGTGCCTCAGTCTGGGGGTTGCTGGTTCGAATCCCATTCGGGACTCGACCAATTTGTGATATACTAAGAGGGTGTAATCCCAAAATAATGAAAATACTTTTATACGATCACTTTCTAAATGACAAAAAAAATATCTTCCCAAGTACCACATACCCTGTAAAAAGGAAGGTCGATATTTCATTTTGTTTCTATTATTCAGTTCACTGAAAAGCCACCTGTCTAGACTCATTGTTGTAACCGGACAGACTATTCTTCTCCCTGTGATCCTTACAAGAAAGATGGAAAAGAAAGTAGATTAATGCTTATCTACCACATACATTATCTGTCCGCAACCCTGTCTCTATCATTGTCTATGCATGTACAAAGCACTTCTGAATTTAAACATCTTAGTACTGGGCTACTTTGTCATCAAAGTTGTTTTTGTCCTAGCTTGATACCAGCTGTCACAAGCATTAATTGAGAGAGTTGTCTGCTCTTGATTTTAGATGGATCTGGCCCTTCCTGTCTACCTACACCATGTGACTCGCCGGTGCCCAATGGAGATGGAGGGTGAGTGTGGGGAGTCACCCGGTACTTTATTCTAATACGTCTGTTGTTAGTCTGTCGTAGCACATGCTATTTAAGTCCTCCTAACCTGACATCCATGTTATTTCTAAATTTCACTCATTACTTATTCATGTAACCTGGGTAAATGCAAGCCATAATGGTTGCTTTATTTATGTGGAGTTATGTCGTTTTCATATTGCAATTGACGGTAAGATTTATTCTGCATGTCTCGTACCACAGTTCTTTATTCTGTGCTGCATAAGAATGGGTTGACTTGCTATAAACCCCCCAAGACCGTTCAGGGGTCCTCGGTGGCCGAGTGGTCTAAGGCGCTTCGCTGGTGACCGCTAGCCTCACACCGCTGAACCGGCATGGGTTCGAGCCCAGCTGGTCCATGTGTGAAAGTTTGTCAGTTACTTGCCGAAGGGCGGTGGTTCTCCCCGGGTACTCCGGCTTCCTCCACCAACCAAACTGACTGTCACCATATGAGTGAAACAAACTTGAGTGTGACATTAAGCCAAATTCCCTCCCTCCTCCCAAGACCGCTCAACATGAATCGGCATACGTAGAGGTCTAAGACAGGGGGTTTATATGCTGTCCCAGTCCACGCACAAATTTGATTTTACATACAGTTAATGATTCAGAGAAAAAAAGATTTCAAAGTAAAATCTGTTGCCTGAAACATTTTTTTTTGCAGTATCAATCATCAATATTACTGGTCTGGTCCAAATCTCGATTACTATTTAATCCACAATTTCAAATTTACATGGAAGATGCTTAGTACCTTGCAGATGTGCATTGTGAGATTTTTTTGCTGTTTTGATGATTTTCTCCAGAGCTATGGCCCTGTATCACCAACATCGATAAAAGTTCGGTATGTTGTAGATGTTTTATCTTCATAATCAAAATATTCTCCATATCTCGGATACTATTTCATGAATCACTTTTTTTTACCCATTTCGTTGATTTATGACCCTGTATCAATGACATCAATGTATTCTATAGCAGACTGTTGTTTGGGCAGTATCTCCTGTAATAATTGGCGAAGTAGTTTCATAGTAGATATAGGTGCATGTTCAGTGTTAGGTGTGTTACCTGTTTCGATGAGTTATGGTCCTTTATGACTGATGTGTTCAAAATCCTGTCGAACACTGCCGAATCAACTGCCCTTGCTAGACTAAAAAATGTAAGCATGTGTTTTGTTATGATTCCAGTGCTGAAAATAAAGAGCCTCACTTGACTCCGCCCAAACTCCGTAAACTGGCCGACTCCGAGGTGCCTGATGCTTCAGACTGGACTATTGAGGAAGTGGTAGATTTCTTCAAATCACTGGGCTTTCAACAACAGGCAGATGCATTTAGGGACCAGATATGATGAAGTCATTCTGCACTCCATATTTATGCTCTAGAAATAAGCTCTGAAAACTAAATTTCATTTTTTTTTGTTATTTATTGTGATTATCAAATGAATTCAGTGGTCTAAGGGGAGGTAATACTGTTCTTGTGGTTGTCTTTCTTGTGGGATGATCAGGTATCCTGAGATGTTCACAGCCCAACTTGGTTCTCTTCCTTTTGACATGATCAGCAGGTTAGGGGAATCCTGCTCTCAAAAAAGCAGGTAAAAAGGGTCGTTTTCGCTCAATAAATCAGTTCACATAATGAATTCAGCAAAATCCTCAGGCGCATACAGACATAGCTATCCGCATTAAATGGTAGTAAAAAAGTAAATTGTCATCTATCTAATTTGCATAATAATAGGCCAAACATCTTTCGCACAGTTTAAACAACATTGGCTGGTTCTTCACATGGCAAAATAATTTTATGACATGGAACAATAGATGAATCAATGCGCCTGAAATTTTGATGCAATATGGTTAAGAAGGAACCAAAATTTATTGAGCAAAAACGACCTTTTTTATCTCCATTTTAGAGAGCGGGATCGCCCTAACCTGATCAGTTAGCCTGAAATATTCATAACCCAAGTTGGTTTTCTTCATATTGGCATGATCAGTTAGCAGTGAGATATTCACAACCCAAGTTAGGTGTCTTGCGTTTGGCAGGACCAATTAGCCCGAGATATTCACAACCCAACTTGTCTGTCTTCCTTTTAGCATGATCAGTTATCCAAGTTTGGTTGTGAATATCTCAGGCTATATCTTTCTTTTGGTATGATCAGTTAGCCTGAGATATTTCCAATCCAAATGGGATCAGGTAACCACAGATAATCACAACCCAACTTGGTTGTTTTACTTTTGGCATGATCGGTTTACCAAAGATATTCGCAAATGATAAATCATCCGGTCAAAGGAACTCACAACAGTTCTTAATTCAGAATGGAACATCTGCCTTCAAAACCCTCTCAAAAGCCCGAGTAGTTTCTTTTAGATGGTTTGTGCAATTTACTGGATATGAGAATTGAATATGCTCAAGTATTCCTGTTTAGGGACTATATTTTCCAGTGTGGGGAAAATTGTGTTTCGTACGTGATTTGGAGTTCTATCGGACTGTTAAAGGGAATATTAATATGGGATTTCACAGCAAGGAGAGTAGTCAGAGCAGACAACCAGCTGAACAATATCTATGCCATGATTTGTGTTATATTCTGCTGAGAATTTTATGGGAAGTGTTCTCTGAATGTGTTCTACATCAGTATTCCGAATTCAGAATTTTGTTTATCTTAACTCAGAAATATAACATTATTTATTTCAGGAAATTGACGGGAAATCTTTGCTACTCATGAAAAGATGCGATGTTCTATCGGGCCTGTCACTCAAGCTAGGCCATGCCCTGAAAATTTATGTCTATGTGCAAAGACTTCAGACTGCTGGACAGATTTTCCATTGAGTATTTATACTTACACATTTGTGGAAAGCGTATGAATGCGCTTGACATTTTTCAGCTATTAAAGGGGAACCCCAAAAGTCTAGTAATTTTTTTTTTTTGAGCCTGCAGGACTGTGAGAGCTGGTTATGGTAATCTAAATGATGTCGGTAGGTGTTCGTGCCCATTTCATATCATCATCCCTATCCATGTTGAAATCTGTGTCCAGAAGCAAAGCAAAATGTATTTTTTTCTGTCCACAGGTTCTGGGCCTTGCCCTCAATCTGGTAAGTTACATGTAAGCCTCCCCATTCGCCAGACCACATACTCTCATATATTCCCAACTTACACTTGCTGAATGCATCCAAACCCCTGGGCATTCAATGTTTAACATGAAAATTTGAATTTAAAGTTTCGAATTAAATTTTTTGATTTTTCAAAATTCAGTTTACATTTCAAATTTCAATACTAAATTCATATTTTTTAGTTGTGTAATTTTTTATTTAAATTTTATATTTTCGAGGTCTAATTTAAATTTTCAAATCTATTTTTGTTTATTTCAATCAAGAATTCTGATCTCAAATTTTAATTTAAATTATCAAATTTCAAATTGAAATATCTTGGCAACTTCAAATTATGCTTTCCCAATTTTGAATATCATCAATTTTGCAAGTATTCCATTCCAACTGATGGCTGCAAATCAATATGGTTAGGTGAGGGAGCAATGATTCCCATTATGAGTTTTGAACAGTTGATTCACTCAGCACACTGTCACATGATCAGTTGTAAGATAATAGCATTAAATTTTGGGTAGTACATTTGAATTTCAGCCTGTACTTTAACGTGAGGGAATATTTTTAGCTAGGTTGAACTTATAACTGGCATTCCCTAACATTTAAAGAAATGACCATATGCTTATATTAATGATTCTTTTTGATCAATGATTGATTACTTTTGAAAATAAGGTACTAACCACAAATTTATGCTGGGTGCTATGTCAACGGTCATGCATCACTCAATCTATTGTTCAAAATTTCTATTTGGGGAGAAAGGTGGTTTGTTCTGATTTCAATGTTGGTGTAGTTTTGCCACCTGTCAAATAATTGAAGGGTTCAATCTACAGGCTCACCCCCTTGAAAAGAGAAGGAATTACTCGACATTCAGTGGAAAATGCTGTTTACAACATGACCTACAAGTGATTGCTTAAATATTTGAGATTCAATAAAAATAATTAATAAACTTTCTCAGGATAAAACAGCAATCGCATATCTTGCAGTCTTGATCCTACTTTGGGGTTCCCCTTTAAAAGTGAATGTGTTAATTAACAAATCTGCTTTGGTGAGAAACGCCTTTTGACCGAAGGTCCTCACAATTATTTAGAATAATTAATTACAAAGCTATCTCAAAAGAAGATAAATACAAGATCGACAATATATATATGGGAGATGGGCATAGTCCATCTGACGACGACTTGTGAGATTGTATTTTCCACAGGAAGCAATTTCTATATTTGGATGCAAGTTACTACGATCAGTGTGTTGATATATGTATAATACCTTTGATATATACTGAACACAAACTGTAATAATTATTTAAGATCGATTTTCTATGTGGTATATAGAATACTAGATGACTGGATATTAATATATGTACAATCTTTTTCTTAAAGGTGAACTGCAAAGCTGCCCAAAATCAAGGCCTTTGTTGTTATACTTATTCGTTTGTGGTAATAGTTCTGTGGATTATTTTTTTTTTCAAGTATATGATAAGTCAAAACTTATACCACCAGAAAATGGGAGCCACAACTTTTGAAACGTGATCGATTGCCTTCAATTGTGTTTGGAAGGTAATGACGTTATAGTGACCCTCACACATCCGACATTGCATGGTGTCCTGTAAAATAATACATTAACTAAAACTTGAATGAAGGAGACCTCTATAACATCATAACATTCTACAAGCAAAGAGAGACAAGCGATGTAAGTTTTCAATATGGATATATAACAGTCCAAATTTAATAGTCATTAGTTGAATTTAGCAAAATATATTCGCCCCAAAATCATATAACAGTTACATGTATGTCACATAACACAAGATGTATATAAGCAACATTTTAGAAAAAAAATTAAAAGCTTTACAGTTCACCTTTAACTTTTTTATGGAGGAGAGCATGCAGCTTCTCGCTCCTTTAAATGTAGTTTAAGAAATGCAGTTTATTGCTCCCCACGATGCTGCCTGAGCAGTTTTTGCTTCTCAAGATGCAGCTAGAGGAGAGTGGTTTATTGCTCTCCAAGATCTACCTTGTGCTGTTAATCCATTGAAGACAATACTGTACTTTGATTGAGAACAGGCTGATGAATTGATTTTTTTTTGGTAATAAATGTCATAATGAAATATTGCAATAAACAATGGACAAATATGAAATTATTTAAGTATTGTAAAATGTACATAGTCCTGCATATTTTGAGCATATGTGTTTAAATTATTTAAATAATTTGATTATTAATCATTTTTTGATTAGTTATATAGTATTTTCATAAATGTTGATCATTTCTACAAAATTTATCATTTGATAAATAGATTCTTTCACATTTAGATCATTTATGACTTTTACTTTCGTCAGCATTGGTGTGTGTGTGTGTGTGTGTGCGAGGTGTCTGGAGGAGGACTGGAACCAAGATCATTGTTGCGACATTGTGTAGACTTTGAAAGGTCTACGATGTATGATGTCCTCAACATTTCCCGATGCCTGAAGGGGCACTTGGCATCCTGCCAAAAAGTCCAATTGTGTAAGGGAGCTTCTTGAAATTGAGGCATGCATGCTAAGAACTGGCATAAGGCATTCCAAACAGAGTGGCAAGGTGTGCCGTGTTGGAACTCCTAGGAACTCCATGGGCATACTTTTTGGCAGACGAAGGATGGCTTAGGCCATACCATGCAGTGGCATGGAGGAAATGGCATATGCCATTCCAAATAGAACTCCTTTCCATCCAGATCAGAACTCTAAACTGGGCATGGTGTATCCCATTTGGGAACCGGCATATGCCATTCCTATCAAGGAACTCGTGCCCAAGTTTCAAGAAGCTCTCTTAAAAGTGAATGGTATATTTGTCTGTTATTCAGTCTTAAGAAAAGATCATTTTCTATCTGAGCAAACTTGCACAATAACCACACCTACATTTCAAGTCCCCACTGCGGGTTTCCAACTTTTCCAAGGTGAGTGTCCAGATGGTAAATTGGCACTCATGGGAACACTTGAGAATTTGCAAGATTGTAACAATTGAACTTATAACATGTCCCAGAATGTCTTTTTACAGTGGCGTATATTACAATATATTATGTTATATTTGATTGAATTAGAGCACACTATTCCTTATAGGTTACCCAATATTTGTTCCCAAAATTTGGTTCACTGATCGATTGATTGCAATCTTACTCTAGGCCTACTGGTACACACTTGCGCTTTGCTTCCCATGTCCCGGCAGACTAATGTAAATAAGCTAATTGACTATTGTGCTTGTGCACCTTGACTGGTAAAATTGAATTGCTGACATGCAAGAATGAAATAATGTAAATTTGAAAATGAAATTTGTATTGTATGCAACATTAAACTGGGCATTCTATGCAACTGAAGGAAACAACTGCAACTTATTTCTGTTTGTACTCAGTGGTAGTTCACAATAGTGGTTCTCTTTTTTGAAAGTATTTGATATATCTATTAAAACTCACTTGTCTGTAAAATGTCTGAAACTGTCATTAAAAATGAAAACTGCTTCAAAAATGTTCAGTGAGCAAATACATGCAATGGTTTTGGTAACAGTAATGTTCAGTCCTTGGCAATTAATAGGAAGATGATATGGCAAGCCATTTCAATATTTAATCGATTATTTCCATGATTTCAACATGAGTGAAAATTCTTATTTTTTCACACGATGGGAGGGGTCTCGAGGCCAAGCATTGATTTTTTTTTGAAAAGTGACGGGTGGATATTTTTGGGGTCGTGGTGGATCCCTAGTGGTCCGATTGGGTCGTGTAGGGTGTCAGCGTCCAACTGGATGTGTGTGGGGTGGAACTCACGAATATGGTCTTCTGTAATAGCTCCAAAAAGCACATACAGTCGCACGGTATATTAGAAGAAATGAGTAGGAAAGGAGAAAATTTGAGTGGGGGGGGGGGAATCCAGATACTAATAATATTTGTTAGTGTGATATCATAATTATGAGGCTAATTTGCTAACAATCCTGCAACAGTCGGAACTGCAAAAGCTCCGAGAATCAGAAGACAGCAAATCATATTGGGTAATGTCTACCGCTGCTTATGCATCTGTGGGCTACTCGGTGGTCAATATCAAAATATTATCAAAGTGACACATCACTGTTAAAGAAAATACTTCATCGAATGACGGCCGTCGGTTTCTGTCGATAACGTGGCGTACACGACCGACCGCATTTCATATCTGGGTTACATAGACCGTTTCATAGTTAACAACACAACATATTGTCAATGTCCTGTAGAAGTCACTTCTAGAGAAAATCACTGTGCTGGTCGTAAGGCTGGCCTGTTATTTTCACTTTCAGAAATGTTCGTTTTACATCAATAAAACCACATCCAACTCTTTACCAAAAAAGACAAGCTGACCATTGCTGGTTATAGAATGTTTTCACGCTAACACATCTAACCCTACTGGGGGGAGCATTATGGTCCCTCTTACGAAAATTTCTGCGCCATCTCTTTAAAGCTGACACTCCGTGACTTTGTAGTTTATCATATTGAAGTCATTTTGAGCCTATTTGAATAACACCCTTAGAAAAGGATCATGGGTAAATTCAAAATGTGATGTTTTCATCGTTTTTCTTCAAAATTTCTGCTTTTCTACGAGGAAAATTGGGCAAAACTATTTTATTTCATATCCGATTAATATTTACTAATTTATTCAGTCACCGAAAAATGCCTCTTTTTCAAAATGACATCACTGTGACGTCATCAAATCGGCCATTTTGGATTTTTTTTTACATTTTGTGGTAGAGCTTGTCCCAAGGGTATTGTAGCGGGACACGGGTTATACTTGATGAACGGAATCAATGTGGACACTATCAAGAACTCTTTGTATACAACTCAAATGGTAACGAAATTCCAGCCGGTCTGATCCGAGTCCAATGTTTCAACTGGGACGACGTGTCAAACTGGAACGACGTGTCGGACTGGGACGACGAGTCACACTGGGACGACGTATCAAACTGGAACGACGTGTCAAACTGGAACCCACAGTGTTCCTAATAACAATTCGAAGGATTATTATTAACTTCTGTATCAATGATTCAACTTGGTATGGAACTTTTCCCTGAACACTTACTTCCATATATATTCCTCAATTTGGGACTTATTTCAATCAGGGAGATGTTATTCGGATGATGTCTCCGAGAACAACTATGCCAAAACTGCTTCTATTTATATGGCTAACATATGAATATTCGTAAGTGACACAAAATCAATCTGATTGGACAGGACAGAGTTATGAAGCAAACTGTCACTCCACTCATGAAACTCCGCCCACAGTAACCATAGCGAGGCGAATTCGGGCACTCTTGACACCTGCCGAAAACAATTTATTTCTCCGTGAATATGCGAGATACAGACTGGAAATTTGGAGGACAAGTCCCTTCTGAACATATATGAAAGAATATTTTAGAATAAAACTTCAAAGAATTTTTAAAAACTTACATTTTGTTTGGCTTGGTAATTTCTGACTGGCGTTCCAAATTATATGATATAGTGCAGGTGAAAAAAGAGGCTCCAGCAGGTAAAATAATATATATAACCAAAATGCGGAATAAATTCACAGTTGGAAGTGATTTCGCCACACTACCCCCAACGACAAAGACTTGCTTGTCTCCGAGCAAACTAATATAAGACTAGATTTCCCCAAAGAAACAGGTTACCACATTAAAGTTCAAGAGTGGAAGATCAGATGATGAACCTACCAGTAAGTGATACCAATTAATAGATATTTGGCACAATGTATCAAAGTTCAAACTCGTAACTTTGATAAGTTCAAACTTTTAACATTGAAATGTTCACACTTGTAACTTTGAAATGTTCAATTGTCAACTTAGAATAGTGTCTCTCAAGTCTCACAATACTAATATTACTTCAGGAAATGTTGCACATAATCTAGAATTTTGAAGCAATTTTGTTAATGTTTCTCAAAATGTTTGTAGGAACAAATGAAAGTCAAGAACTTATTGACCACTTTGCTCGCACAGCGTACAATCACTGTCACATTGGATCACTTTCTGGGTGACTCGGCGACCATCAGGGTACCTTGTGTACGTTATCGTATGGATATGGCGCATCCCCTCCTCTCTTGGTGTGATGATAGTTGTTATGGGCTGAACATGGCTGCTTTTTGATTGAAATTGCAGTTTAAGGGCCGCTTCCCGTACGGATTTCGCAGCCCATCAACTCAATGTTTTATTTTAATTACACGTTACATTTCTTAGTTTGTTAAAGATGTTTACAAGCGCTGTATTATCAAATAAACAAATAAATAATTAAATAAATATATAACTAAATAAATAAGTAAATAATAATAAATGTGCGGATGGAGATATAAATAGAATAGAGGAATTGTCTATGTACAGGTTCATCGGTTTGTTTTTGATTTGGTTATATTGGTAAGTATGTGTTCATTGTATATTGTAGTCGCGTGGGTGATTCCTTTGTCTTTGTACCCCTCTGTACCCACAAAGCCGTCCAGAAAAAAACTGGGAGAACCATAGGCGGGTTCTTCCAGAAAGCTGTGCCTGTAACAATTGCTTGGAATGAACATGGCTGCTCATGACTGCTGGAGTTATAATTGGCGTCTGTTGACTCTGAACAGTTGCTGTGGTGGCTGGACTTGAGGTCGTAATATCAGATGCAGTGAAGTGGCATTGCCAGAGAGACAGGCTCAGGATTTCCCTCAGAGGAGGTGGACTGAATGTAAGATTGCACACAGTCCTCATTTGTTGTTTGGCTTTTGGTGGTTGTCATGGTTGTTGGCACCTGTGCAGCTACCGTCGACTCTGATACGATGGAATCCTCGAGAGACAGACCGACTTCCAATTCAGGCAGGATTGGTGGCGGCAACCCAAATGGTGATCCTGGAGGAGAGAATGGTGAAATCACCAGAGGGGACATGGGCCTTGAAACTGGAGCGGATGTTAGTTCTCCAGTTCCCTCGTCGCACAGGGGAGTTCCCGGACTTCTCGGAGGAGCACCTTGCGCTGCAGGAATTACCCTCTTGGTTTTCTTCAGAACATTACCTGCAGCAGGCTTGGGTTTGGCAGCATGTGTTTTATCGTGTCTGACCCAAGGGGTGTTTCGGCATTGCTCCATGTGGGTAACCCAGCTGGCCTGGTCCGAACATAACACCCGGAAGTAAGGGCATGCTTCAGAATCTAGAGCACAGGATTGGCGATGTCGGTAGAGGGACGGCCGAGAGTTGAACACCTTCCCCCAGGTATACGTGTGGACTCTTCACCTTTATTCTTGTCTGCCGTTAAATTGCGGATTGAATGCTGCAAATATTTAAAGATTGTTATTAGCTAGGCTTCAGATGTATCCTTGTTAATTTTATGGATTAATAAAATTCAGTTTGCATTAGTCACGTCGGTCTTGTGTCATTTCTTTCTTCTCCACTATTTAGCGACGTCTCCTCGTGATGAAGTAGACCATGGAGTAAATTTTCAATCGGTCAAAATGAACAACTTTCGGTTTGGCCAGAGCAGTGCGTTGTATGCGACAGACTGTGTCATCTAGTTTGCTAATCACCAGATATGGTCCTTCCCAATGAAGAGAAAGCTTCGGCGAAAGATTCTTCTTCCTGGTATTTTGATGTAGCCACACAACATCATCAACTTTGTACGGACTACCCTTACAGCACCCGTCATAATAGCGCTTCTGTCGAATGTTACTCGGAGACTGACATTCTCGTGCTCTTTCATGAGCATCCTTGAGACGTGCTCGTAAGACTTCTGCATATTCTGTAGATTCGATAGATAGGTCTTCTGGTTATTAGGTCAAGTGATAGTTCCACTTCCCGACCCAACATCATCCTATTTGGGGGGTGTTGATTCACTTCATGAACTGATGACCGGTATGCCATGGCTGCAAAGGGTAATTAGTCATCCCAATCCTTTTGGTTCAGCTTCACCATCATGGAGAAACGATCCTCAAGAGTACGGTTAAATCTTTCCACTTATCTATTTGATTGAGGATGATATGGAGTGGTTCTGGTTTTCTCAATTCCCAAAAGTCGGCAAACTTCCTGGAAGAGGTGGGACTCAAAATTAGTACCTTGGTCAGAGTGCAGCTGTCTTGAAACCCCAAACCGGCAGATGAACTCTTTCACCACTTTATCTGCGACAGTTGTGGCTTCTTGATCTCGAATAGCATACCCTTCTACCCATTTATTGAAGTGATCTGCTACCAGCAAGATGTACTTGTTTCCTTTGTTGATGCGAGGTAAATGACCAATGATATCTGCCGAAACTAGTTCCACTGGAATACAAACTCGGTATAGTTGCAGTGCTGCCTTCTTCCGTTGGGTGGGTGCTTTACGCCGGGCACAACTGTCACATTGTCGACACCAACTTTTTACGTCATCTTTCATGTGACACCTGATGTACCTCTGTTGGATTTTTGGTAGGGTTTTTGCTACCCCTAGATGTCCGCCTGTCTTGGATGCATGCAAGTGATGAAAGATCTCCTTACGGCAAGCTGGAGGAAGGATCATCTGCCAGTGATGTGTCAACCCATCCGAAAATTCCCATCGGCGGTAAAGTATTCTATCTCTAAGAGGAAGACGCTCCCAGGCTGCCCAAGAGAATTTGGTTCCAGAACTTCTTGAAGAGATGTGCGTCCAATCTGGTCGTGTTGGACAGGACTTCTTTGCAGTGATGGCCCATTCCAGATCCCTGTCTTGCTCTTGTGCTGCGATAATCTTCTCATTGGACCAGAGATCTAATTTGCTGTCCATTAGTGGAGCTGGATTGTCTTGACATGGGACTGTTGGTTGTAATTGTAAGTCTGCAGCCTGACTTCTGGTTATAACTGTAGATACTTGTGTTCGGGTAGAATTTGCCATCTTTGTTCTGCGAAATTTCTTTGGACTTCTCTCCTTGTAACCCCAGGACTTAGGTAGCCATTTGATCTTCGTAATGATTGTTCCAATTGGTCCGGAATGATCTGTTTGGATAGCCACATCTACAGTGTCTAGATTGGCATTTGTGTCTTGAATAATCATGACATAGCCCATCTTGTCACACCATTTGCAAGGTTTCCTGGACAAGGCATCTGCATTGCCGTGATACTTTCCTGGTCTGTGGACAATTGCAAAGTCATATGTACTCAACAGACCAAGCCATCGTGCCATCTGGTCTTCTGGTTCTTTGAAATTCAACAACCAACGGAATGCACTATGGTCCGTTCTGATGGTGAAATGGCGGCCATAGAGAAAATGCATGAAATATTTCACGAAGAAAGTACTAATTCCCTTCTGGTGACACAATAGTTCCTATTGCTGAGAGCACGACTGGCATAGGCGATGACCTTTTCTTGCCCTTCTTGCATTTCTGACAGCACCGCCCCAATACCAGTTCCACTTGCATCTGTATCTAAGATGAAATCACCATTGGAGTTGGGATAAGCCAAAACGGGACTCTGTGTCAACCTGTTCTTGAGCTGCTGGAAGCATTCATCACACTCGTTTGTCCATTTGAAATCTCTGTCATTTTCTGTTATCTGATGTAGAGGTCTCGCATATTGCCCATTTTCCTGTAATGTCCCTGCAGGAAATGGTACTTGGAATTAGCATTTGATGTCCTGGTGGTATCACTGTTGTTTCATCAACAACCAGTCGACAATAAGTAGATTCTGCCGCTTACACAGGATTTGTTGTCGACCGCAAGTTAAATACCCTCGCTTGGGATGAATCTCACAGTTATACTTTGTCAGGAAGTCCATTCCCAGGATATCATCACCTTTTATGTCTACGATTATGACATCAACATTGCATGGAGAATCCAGAATACCGGCTGGATGGTTGTTGCCCATTTCCCGGACGTTGATAGTTTCCATCCCGCCGTTGTGGACAAAAACGCTTGGTATGACCCTTTTGGTGACACAGGAAGTACTCAATCATAGCAAATGATTGCCTCCCCTGAGACTGAAACTCTCTTGGTTTCCCTTCATTGGAACAGGACAGCTTCATCTTCTCTTCCAGGTCATTAATGCGTTTGTTCAAGGTGTTCTCAGATACAGAAACCTCCCTGACATGTTTACGGGTTGTTACACCTCTTCTTTGATCTTCCATTTGTCGATAACCCTCTAGTTCCAGGGCTAAAGTGACAGCTTGTTGCAGACTGGCTGGTTTCCCTCTTCTCAGAATATTCAAGTGCATCAATGAAATGAGTTTTCGCCAGTCTTTCTTGATGCACTGTAGTCATACCTGGATATGCCAATGCTGTTAGTTTCCGTATTGCCTGTCCCAGTTCCCTCAGGGTTTCTTTATTCTTGCGACGCCTTGCTCGCAGTTCTGCCAGGTATAGTTCTGCCTGTTCTTTTGGTCCAAATCGGTTGCCTAGCACTTGAACCAGTTTATCAAAATCCTGCTGTTCCCCCTCTGATACAGTACATGCCAATTGTCTTGCTGGACCTTGTAGATGCGTAAACAAGAAGTCGGCCTGTCCATCCTTCTTCCACCTGTTGATCCTTGCAATGGTCTCGGAGACATATCCGGTTCCTGATCGTCTGTTTGATCGTCAGGAAGATTGAATGTGATTTCTGGATCACTGTCTGCATCACAAAGGTTCTCATGGCCGTTCTCCATCTTGAACTGCTGCAATCAGTCAATATAATACAACAGATGAGATGCTATGACAATCCCACCGCTGCCACCATGTGTGGCGGGACACGGGTTATACTTGATGGACAGAATCAATGTGGACACTATCAAGAACTCTTTGTATACTTCTTGACTCATAAACTCAAATGGTAACGAAATTCCAGCCGGTCTGATCGAGTCCAGTGTTTCTGACTGTTCACTATAACCACTTCTACTCTCTCTCATTCACTTGGAGACGCCGCTACAGTGGGATTCGTCATGAGTCGGTTGTTGTGTCAATGTATCATTTATCATTCACTACTCATCTGCGTCTCATAATGTACTAAACTCTTCAATGACTAAGTTAAATCTGGTTTCAAAGTTCAACAAATAATAATAACAGTTTATTTAACGTATAATACAGAGTGCCATGAGATGGGACTGCGTCCAGAAAGTTTATCACAGTTTTACTTGAAATAACAATTGTTTTTTTTTGTCTTAATCTGATTTGTGTCAGTACTCGAAACGTCACGTTTCACTACTTATTTCCCTGGATATAATTAATAGTAGAAGATATCGGAATTCTATTACATAAGGAAGCCCTGGATTCACACTGTGTCCAACTGTAACAAACTAGGAAAACAGACTGAGACAACGTGTCAAACTGAGACATGTCGAACTGAGACGTGTCAAACTGAGACAACGTGTCAAACTGAGACATGTCGAACTGAGACAACGTGTGAAACTGAGACATGTCAAACTGGGACGACGTGTCAAACTGGGACAACGTGTCAAACTGGAACAACGTGTCAAACTGGGACAACGTGTCAAACTGGAACAACGTGTCGGACTGGGACGATGTGTCAAACTGGGACGACGTGTCAAACTGAGACGACGTGTCACACTGGGACAACGTGTCACACTGTGACGACGTGTCAAACTGGAACAATGTGTCAAACTGGAAAGACTTCTGCATATTCTGTAGATTCGATAGATAGGTCTTCTGGTTATTAGGTCAAGTGATAGTTCCACTTCCCGACCCAACATCATCCTATTTGGGGTGTGTTGATTCACTTCATGAACTGATGACCGGTATGCCATGGCTGCAAAGGGTAATAAGTCATCCCAATCCTTTTGGTTCAGCTTCACCATCATGGAGAAACGATCCTCAAGAGTACGGTTAAATCTTTCCACTAATCTATTTGATTGAGGATGATATGGAGTGGTTCTGGTTTTCTCAATTCCCAAAAGTCGGCAAACTTCCTGGAAGAGGTGGGACTCAAAATTAGTACCTTGGTCAGAGTGCAGCTGTCTTGAAACCCCAAACCGGCAGATGAACGCTTTCACCACTTTATCTGCGACAGTTGTGGCTTCTTGATCTCGAATAGCATACCCTTCTACCCATTTATTGAAGTGATCTGCTACCAGCAAGATGTACTTGTTTCCTTTGTTGATGCGAGGTAAATGACCAATGATATCTGCTGAAACTAGTTCCACTGGAATACAAACTCGGTATAGTTGCAGTGCTGCCTTCTTTCGTTGGGTGAGTGCTTGACACCGGGCACAACTGTCACATTGTCGACACCAACTTTTTACGTCATCTTTCATGTGACACCTGATGTACCTCTGTTGGATTTTTGGTAGGGTTTTTGCTACCCCTAGATGTCCGCCTGTCTTGGATGCATGCAAGTGATGAAAGATCTCCTTACGGCAAGCTGGAGGAAGGATCATCTGCCAGTGATGTGTCAACCCATCCGAAAATTCCCATCGGCGGTAAAGTATTCTATCTCTAAGAGGAAGACGCTCCCAGGCTGCCCAAGAGAATTTGGTTCCAGCACTTCTTTAAGAGATGTGCGTCCAATCTGGTCGTGTTGGACAGGACTTCTTTGCAGTGATGGCCCATTCCAGATCCCTGTCTTGCTCTTGTGCTGCGATAATCTTCTCATTGGACCAGAGATCTAATTTGCTGTCCATTAGTGGAGCTGGATTGTCTTGACATGGGACTGTTGGTTGTAACTGTAAGTCTGCAGCCTGACTTCTGGTTATAACTGTAGATACTTGTGCTCGGGTAGAATTTGCCATCTTTGTTCTGCGAAATTTCTTTGGACTTCTCTCCTTGTAACCCCAGGACTTAGGTAGCCATTTGGTCTTCGTAATGATTGTTCCAATTGGTCCGGAATGATCTGTTTGGATAGCCACATCTACAGTGTCTAGATTGGCATTTGTGTCTTGAATAATCATGACATAGCCCATCTTGTCATACCATTTGCAAGGTTTCCTGGACACGGCATCTGCATTGCCGTGATACTTTCCTGGTCTGTGGACAATTGCAAAGTCATATGTACTCAACAGACCAAGCCATCGTGCCATCTGGTCTTCTGGTTCTTTGAAATTCAACAACCAACGGAATGCACTATGGTCCGTTCTGGTGGTGAAATGGCGGCCATAGAGAAAATGCATGAAATATTTCACGAAGAAAGTACTAATTCCCTTCTGGTGACACAATAGTTCCTATTGCTGAGAGCACGACTGGCATAGGCGATGACCTTTTCTTGCCCTTCTTGCATTTGTGACAGCACCGCCCCAATACCAGTTCCACTTGCATCTGTATCTAAGATGAAATCACCATTGGAGTTGGGATAAGCCAAAACGGGACTCTGTGTCAACCTGTTCTTGAGCTGCTGGAAGCATTCATCACACTCGTTTGTCCATTTGAAATCTCTGTCATTTTCTGTTATCTGATGTAGAGGTCTCGCATATTGCCCATTTTCCTGTAATGTCCCTGCAGGAAATGATACTTGGAATTAGCATTTGATGTCCTGGTGGTATCACTGTTGTTTCATCAACAACCAGTCGACAATAAGTAGATTCTCCCGCCTACACAGGATTTGTTGTCGACCGCAAGTTAAATACCCTCGCTTGGGATGAATCTCACAGTTATACTTTGTCAGGAAGTCCATTCCCAGGATATCACCACCTTTTATGTCTACGATTATGACATCAACATTGCATGGAGAATCCAGAATACCGGCTGGATGGTTGTTGCCCATTTCCCGGACGTTGATAGTTTCCGTCCCGCCGTTGTGGACAAAAACGCTTGGTATGACCCTTTTGGTGACACAGGAAGTACTCAATCATAGCAAATGATTGCCTCCCCTGAGACTGAAACTCTCTTGGTTTTCCTTCATTGGAACAGGACAGCTTCATCTTCTCTTCCAGGTCATTAATGCGTTTGTTCAAGGTGTTCTCAGATACAGAAACCTCCCTGACATGTTTACGGGTTGTTACACCTCTTCTTTGATCTTCCATTTGTCGATAACCCTCTAGTTCCAGGGCTAAAGTGACAGCTTGTTGCAGACTGGCTGGTTTCCCTCTTCTCAGAATATTCAAGTGCATCAATGAAATGAGTTTTCGCCAGTCTTTCTTGATGCACTGTAGTCATACCTGGATATGCCAATGCTGTTAGTTTCCGTATTGCCTGTCCCAGTTCCCTCAGGGTTTCTTTATTCTTGCGACGCCTTGCTCGCAGTTCTGCCAGGTATAGTTCTACCTGTTCTTTTGGTCCAAATCGGTTGCCTAGCACTTGAACCAGTTTATCAAAATCCTGCTGTTCCCCCTCTGATACAGTACATGCCAATTGTCTTGCTGGACCTTGTAGATGCGTAAACAAGTAGTCGGCCTGTCCATCCTTCTTCCACCTGTTGATCCTTGCAATGGTCTCGGAGACATATCCGGTTCCTGATCGTCTGTTTGATCGTCAGGAAGATTGAATGTGATTTCTGGATCACTGTCTGCATCACAAAGGTTCTCATGGCCGTTCTCCATCTTGAACTGCTGCAATCAGTCAATATAATACAACAGATGAGATGCTATGACAATCCCACTGCTGCCACCATGTGTGGCGGGACACGGATTATACTTGATGGACAGAATCAATGTGGACACTATCAAGAACTCTTTGTATACTTCTTGACTCATAAACTCAAATGGTAACGAAATTCCAGCCGGTCTGATCGAGTCCAGTGTTTCTGACTGTTCACTATAACCACTTCTACTCTCTCTCATTCACTTGGAGACGCCGCTACAGTGGGATTCGTCATGAGTCGGTTGTTGTGTCAATGTATCATTTATCATTCACTACTCATCTGCGTCTCATAATGTACTAAACTCTTCAATGACTAAGTTAAATCTGGTTTCAAAGTTCAACAAATAATAATAACAGTTTATTTAACGTATAATACAGAGTGCCATGAGATGGGACTGCGTCCAGAAAGTTTATCACAGTTTTACTTGAAATAACAATTGGTTTTTTTTTGTCTTAATCTGATTTGTGTCAGTACTCGAAACGTCACGTTTCACTACTTATTTCCCTGGATATAATTAATAGTAGAAGATATCGGAATTCTATTACATAAGGAAGCCCTGTCCAACTGTAACAACCTAGGAAAACAGACTGAGACAACGTGTCAAACTGAGACATGTCGAACTGAGACAACGTGTCAAACTGAGACAACGTGTGAAACTGAGACATGTCGAACTGAGACAACGTGTGAAACTGAGACATGTCGAACTGGGACGACGTGTCAAACTGGGACGACGTGTCAAACTGGGACAACGTGTCAAACTGGAACAACGTGTCGGACTGGGACGACGTGTCAAACTGGAACAACGTGTCAAACTGGAACAACGTGTCGGACTGGGACGATGTGTCAAACTGGGACGACGTGTCAAACTGGAACAACGTGTCAAACTGGAACAACGTGTCAAACTGGAACAACGTGTCGGACTGGGACGATGTGTCAAACTGGGACGACGTGTCAAACTGGAACAACGTGTCGGACTGGGACGATGTGTCAAACTGGGACGACGTGTCAAACTTCCAACGTGTCGGACTGGGACAACGTGTCAAACTGGAACAACGTGTCAAACTGGAACAACGTGTCAAACTGGGACAACGTGTCAAACTGGGACAACGTGTCAAACTGGAACAACGTGTCAAACTGGGACAACGTGTCAAACTGGAACAACGTGTCGGACTGGGACAATGTGTCAAACTGGGACGACGTGTCAAACTGAGACGACGTGTCACACTGGGACAACGTGTCACACTGTGACGACGTGTCAAACTGGAACAATGTGTCAAACTGGAAAGACGTGTCAGACTGGCACGATGTGTCAAACTGGGATGACGTGTCAAACTGGGACGACGTGTCAAACTGGGACAATTCTGGTGCTAAACTGGCTTCAACACAATTTTTTTTTCCGCAGTGTAATATATAGGATACTTCAATACAATTTTTTTCGCAGTGTAATATATAGGATATAGGCAGTGTATATTATTAGTTATTCAGGGTTTTCCCCGGGTGTATAGAAAGTTACGACCCTCCCTGAAAGTCATAAACCTTTCAGGGAGGGTCGTAACTTTCCATACACCCGGGGGAAACCTGAATAACGAATTTATTACCCCTCAAGCCTTTTTATCTTATAGTAAAAATACGGGAAAAAGACCTATCATTTATGACCAACGGTACAACGGACAATTCCAACGGGCCATTTCGATTACGAAACTGTCCTCGTTTTGCTACCGCACTGTGAGAAAGGCGCGCCGCACACAATCCATTCGATCTGCTTTCGTTCGGAAATCGACTTTTATTTTTGGAACAAATGACACCTTTTGGTGAGTTATGTGTCGGAAACTTCAGTGAAAATAATGCAGTATGACTTTATTCCATTAAATTTTGACGAGTGGGCGAAAGTTATTCCATAAATATTGAGATATGGTCAGCTGAACTTTCGAAGCGAGAGCGTCGTTTCCAATCGCACGTGACTTGTTTTCTATATACCCCGAGTAGCACGACATCACTCGGGGCAACCACCTCGCTGGGGGTCTAATAATACCCCAGCCACCAGTCAGATTTTTGGACCGGATTCGGGGCCGCGCGCACATCGCCAGAAGTGACATCATATATAGTAAAATAGATGTTTGCCGAACTTTTCGATCATTTTTCAAGTCTGCATAATGCCTCTGTTGACATAGCGTTAAAAAGAATTATCTGGAGATTATTTCCCCTGTTTATCTGGACAGAGCATATGAAAAATAGTTCGCTCTTGTGCAAAACTGAAGGAGTTGTTCGGCCGGATTCAAACTGAACCGTGCGTACGTGGGTTTTCCCCAAGACGTCATAGCAACGTAGTAACGGTCAACTTCCGCTATTGGAGGCAGGGATGATAAATGAGCCTGTGAAATGGAGCATGCGCTGTGGGGAGGATGCACTCGGGGTGTATTGGTTTATACGCCCCTACCTTTTAACCAATCACAATCCAGATATTGAATACAAATTTGCTTGTGGGGTAATAAATGCCTATATCCTATAAATATTCCGCTTGAGTTTTATTTGTTTATTTTTCTAGAAAATGTGTCGCCATCAAACTATTAGTTTGCGAGCGCTGTACATTTCAAAGCCTTAACCTAAGCAGACCAAAGGTGGAAAAGTTTTTTGCTTGGAGTGGGCCAATAACTGGAAAATGATCTTCGACACCATGGTCCCCACCAAGATACACCGAAGTCCCATTCGTATCAAACCGTTTTAAAGGTTTCTTGTGTGACAATTCTTCTGGAAACGGTCCATGCTTACGTTCAAAACATTATAAAGAGAAAACGAGGTCAGGTAAATGTACTTACTGAAATATTCATATCACAGACTGCTTCATGAATTACAGAACAACAGATAGAACACACTTATTTAGTTTCCATACAAATGTCATTAGCTGGACAGTTACACCCTTAATACATAATTCTGTATATTGACGGTTGGGTATGTGGTCAATGACCTACTGACGTACATAAATTATTAAACCCAACCAAATAAAGTGATACTTGTTCCAATTTATGGAAGAAAATTAGGTCCTCGTCTACCCAACAGGTGTTTGGCAAGTCAATAAGCTTGAGGGTATCGTCAACAATAGGTCCGATCAATTGTTGACGATGTCCCCCAGCTAGTTAACTTGCCAAACACCTGTGGTCTACCCCCTAATTTAATTTCCATTTCTGCTCGAAGCTGGTTTGATCTTCGAACATTCTGCAGAACAACTACCAGCAGGCAAATTAAGATATTTTTTCGTCAAACACTGGTACGTGGAGTCAAGAGAATCCAGCGTCATTCAGTTTTATATTGATGTGAATTTCTCTATATACAGCTGCCGAAACGACCACTTACCCAAATTTCTGTTTGAAATTGACCTAGTGACCTACTACATAAGGGCTGGTCCATGACCAGTGAATACAAACTTTTTTATTGAGCGATATATAGCCAAAGATAACAAATTTCCGCATCTATACAGCTTTGTTTGCTGAATAAGGTTTGCATAATGCAAGCCTTAATCAGCAAACAAAACTGTATAGATGCGGAAATGCAAACCTTATTCAGTAAACAAAGCTGTATAGATGCGGAAATTTGTTATCTTTTACACCTACACCCTAATTTTCTCGTTTATTCAGAAATCTCATGACCCGCTTTAATGCCTCTAGCTCACCGCCTACCCATCTTTCTGAAGCACTCCAAAATCGCAATAAATTTTTTTTTAATAACTTGGGCTCAAATTCACTGGTTCGAATCCCGCGTGGGGCTCGAGACCCAATTTTCAGTACTAAAATCTGTGCTATACTAAGATAGTGTAATCCCAAAATAAGGAAATACTGTTATACGATCACTTCTAAAGAACGAAAAAAAAAATATACTTCCTACTCTTGATATATGCTGTAGTGACAATTTGACCTTCAACAAACAAAGCAATAATAGACACATATACGCCATGATTGGCTAGATCATTTTCTAACTGAAAATATCGGGTTTCTTTTTAAAAATTTGAACTGACAAATGATGTTATGAAAACTTCACGATATCCGCTGATATATCTGCACGTTATTTCACTACAATGAACACAACTGACTATACTATAGTGATTTCAATTCTTTATTGACGCAAACATAATTCTCATTGGCCCTGACCGAGAAACCGTATCAAATATACAATATTTCAGTACTACAAGAATAGAGTAATACACAAAAATACACATGAAACAATAATAATTCTATATGTAGTGGTTCAAAGAATATACAACCTCACATATGGCAAATGGGCAATTCTCTTCGAATAATTGGCTTGTGATATCGACCTGATTCAATTTGTTCCGGTGATGAGAATGTTTAATTTAACGTATACCGGGTATGTTTTCATACCGCCATCACTGTGCGGTAGATTTGTTAATCAGTATAATAGAATAATCGAAATAAAATCAACGAAATAGGAACGACCGAACCCTGAAAAATTCCCGCAAATGATGTCGTGCTCGATCTGACATGAATGGGATACAGTTTTAGTTTACATCGGCTTTTTTTTTCTCACCGACATCTCAATCCGCAATCAAATAGTACACAGTTTGAAGTTACAGGGCAAAATATAGCAATGCATCTATGGATCAATTCATGATTGGAAGTAATTAAGTGGCCTAAAATCGAGATCGCCCAAATCATGAATCTATAATTCTTCTGTAACGTATATTGTTATAGGCCGCCTTCAAACAGAATTAAAGATTCAAAAATATTGAACACGCGTTGCAGTTAAATTAAACGCAGCCTAACAATAGTTGTGGAAACAGATGCAGATGTTCTGACAAGAAGTCAACTCCACATATACTGACTGCATATTTCTAAAAACTTCACAAGGATCAAAAGCATCATCCGAACGCATGGCACGATCACACGTAGAAACTTCTGCCGTTTGCCATGCGGTAATGGGTGTTATCTGAGTGTATTAGGGCGTTTCCCAAATGGTCACATCCGACTGGTCCCGTGACATTCGACATCGGCGCAATCACATTCATAAAACGAAGACACACCTCCAGCAAGCGATCGATTGAAATGATCCCTTGATGGGCCTCGAAGTGCCCCACGACAAAATAAAAAGCATATAATTTTCCTGTGGACTGCCGCCGATTTAATTTTTTTCAAATATGTTAGGCCGTTTGTAATATGATTTTCCCTAAGGAAAACAAAGAAGCATGCTCCATTAGAGTGAGAAATAAAATAGCTGATCTTGCGCCTCGAGTGCTCAAGTGAAATTGACATGAGATTCCCAGGTCAAAATATTTGAATACGAATAATTTCATTGGATCGTTTAAATGGAGCGGACATGTGACTTGATGCTTGGGGAAGATGACGTCGGGCGAAATACACGGAGAATGAAGTCAATGAGCTAAAGGTAGCGTTAAGTGAAACGTGAAATGACCTTAGCAACTAAGATGACCAAAATTGATCCCTGTAATCATTTGTATTCCAGTCACGCTTTTGTTGTAGATGTTCATGTGGACATCTTGAATATTGTCTGGTATCCAGTGTAGTTTATTCCTAGGACAATCTTACATTAAGCCAACGTGAAAACTGTTGTCTGCGGTCACTGCATCGTCTGGTTCTGTAACAATACCAGTAAATTCAGCTATTATGATAACGGATAAAAACATGATTAAAAGACCGGAGTATGAAGTGACACTGACTGCAGACGGGCAATGAAGGTTGCTATTTTATGAGTTGTTATATGGAGGAATAATCAGTTCTGTCATCGGTAGTGGTACTGGTCGTCGCTACTGGGCCAATAAGCATAACATAGTCAAGAGGAAATTTCTTTTTGGAACGGCTGAAATTCTCAAAGAAAGAAGAGGCCCTGCATAAGATGGGCTGCCCTTGGTTATGATTCCGACTTGGGCAGTATCCTTCATAAGATGGGCTGTACGACGGACAATGCCATTCAGCATTTCAATAATGGAGGGTGGATTGAGAGCTGAAAGGACGAGTTGCTGTAAGATGGATTTCTGTCCTATAGGTGTTGCACTAAGAAACAGAATTTTCATTTTATCAGTAAAACTGCCAACTTTAAATAGCTGATAAAACACAAGAAAGCTTGACCTAAAATTATGCATGATGATGCATGTTAATAGGATGTAAAAAAGTGCAAATGTGCGTTTTGTCCCGTTTTGGGGGGAATTCCCATAGTATTTTCCTGAATTTCGGAAAAAACACCTCGCAAACCAAATTCATTCTGATATTAATTTCGTTATTATATAATCATGCTCCACTTGTGTGAATTTCATTTTGGTTCAAGAAGTGCATTTTGATAAAAACTGAAAAATCAATTCGTTGTTTTTAACAAACTGGTACGAAGTGTTGTAATTCAAAATATGTCATTGAAATCAGCGATTGGCCGTGTGCATGGTAAGTTCGTTCACTTAGGTGACTCACGGTAGGGTTTTGTGAGTCATGTCGCTGTAACATGAATATTTTTTCGTGTCCATAAACATGCACTTGCGATTTTATTCTTCGAATTGTGAAGCATAATAGAACTTTAGTATTTCTTCAGTTACAATTAAAATTATAGATTATATATACGTATACATGTAATTTGACAAGAAAACTCGCGCACATGCGGGCAATGTCACAGTATACATGTATGCCTGTTCTTGGATAACTGTTCTACCTTCAAGTCCATCTAGAACTTTTTAATTTGTCAATTTTCACTCGCATCTATTTTTTTTTTATTTATTTATTCAACTTATTTATAGAGGGTGGTCCTTTCAACCTTAACGGCTTGTCTCCCAAGGAGCCCTCTATCACACACAGATACATGACTAATTAACAATAATAAATTAACAATCAAAATAGAATTTACATGAATCGAGCTAAAAAGACAAAGGCAAAAAAAAAAAAAAAAAAAAAAAAAATTGTGCTGAAAGCACCAGAGAAGCCGATTTATATAATTTTTGAGTGAGCGACTGTTGTCAGGATGGGTGCCACATTTGTAAAGGCAAAATGCGAACTGTGTGTCAGACTTCTACCGTCAGACCAAACACGAGAATGACCTGTTTCCCAATTTCATTAGGATCAGGGTGAATGTGCGCATGATATAGACATACTGGGATCGATTTGTCCACGATGTGAAGGGCGGTTTTACAAATCTGTTCGTGGAAACAGTGAACCGGCAACACCCAAGGCTTCGCCTCCCGAACCCTCAATAAGTAATAGTACCATCTCTTGTAGCGACTCTGTGAAACTTCTTGGTGTGACTCTGGACTACAAATTAAATTTTGACAAACATATTGCAAATTTGTGTAAAAAGGCATCCCAGCAAATCAATGCTCTTAAGAGAATTGGTAAACTTTTATCTCTACACGGAAGAAAGAGTATCTATTTTAGCTTCATCCTATCAAATTTTAACTTTTGTCCACTTGTGTGGCACTTTTGTAGTGATACTAGCACTAAGAAAATGGAACGATTACAAGAAAGAGCTTTACGCTTCGTGTTCCAAGACCACACAAGTGGATACGATATTTTATTAGTTAGGGCAAATGTTCCGACCCTCCATTTAAGGAGGACGCGAGCACTTGCCCTTGAAGTTTTTAAAATTGTACATAACCAAGGTCCTCATTACCTTCGTGACCTTGTTCAACTTAAGGAAACCATTTACGATCTGAGATCTGACGCCATACTTGAACAGCCGTATGTTAAAACCACCAGGTTTGGTTTGAAGTCATTTAGATATGAAGCTGCCAAGATTTGGAACAATCTGCCGAATGGTTTTCGAATTACTGAAAATTTTAGGACTTTTAAAAATCTTGTAAACAACTGGAAGGACGTCAATTGTAGATGCACTGCATGCAAATTGACGTTATAGGCATTTTTATAGGCAAATTATCCTCTCCACGTAATTTTACACCCCTCTGTGATATTTGATGTTTTATCTTTATATCTTTTAACTAACATGTTAAATCTTTAATTTAGTTTAATTTGTTCTAATTAATTTTAATTTAATGTAATTTAATTTAGTGTGATTTAAGTTAATTTAATTCAATGTTTTTATCATGTTTTGTTACCATTATTTTAAATTGTTTGCAAAAGTCGGCATAAATAGCTCTACGAGCTAATGTTTTCTCGTTTGTATCTACCCGACTCTAAATAAAATTTGATTTGAATATGTACAGTACCCACAAGAATTCGTTTGGAGTGGCCTAACCTCAAACCGATGTCTTTTATTTTTAGACATGGGGATTCCGCTGTTTCGCGCAGCGTCAGAGCTTCCACATACTAGCGGCTTGACAATATAAGGTCAGGGTTAGGTAGGGCCCTACTGTCCGCTATCGTACCGCAACTAGTCCTTTATGTGGGAGCTTACCGGTAGCGAACAAAACAGAGTTGGGAGTAATGACAGGGGCCAAATGGTAGTATCAGTGACTATTTCTGATAATAGTTCTGCTGATAGATATATATGTTCATTTCAGAATGCGAACGCCTGGGAATTCTTTTTGTCCCATTTTCAGTTCTGTGCAATATTGTTCGACACCCCCACTCGCTGATGACGTTCACTAGCCTATTAATCGGTCGTGTCACATATGAAACAATGACAGCGTATAGCTGTTGTCGTCGTTTGAGCTAGAAGTTGTTGGAATAATTCATATTTAATCCGACTACAAAGCGATTGAATGACAACTGACCAGGTTGAAAAAACTCTCAGACGCCCCTGTTCGGAAACGTTAAAGCCGTTTTCTGTAGGCACCAATAACAAAGTCATTTGTAAGGTACTAGAACTCAAGTGGCCCATATGGGCTCCCATACATTTCGGTAAGTATCTAGTCTGTTTCCCTGTAGCTGTTCTCCGCGGACACCATGAAGTCGTCAAGGTATGCGTGAAGGAAATCAAATGTCGGTCTCTTTTCCGGATTCTGGTTCCAGCACTGTTGCATGAGTTCATACAGGGCATCTGGACAGAGAACTCTCCCTTTCGGTTTCTCCATACGATATCCTACATCAACGCGATCCAAAACATCTTTCCCCGACATTCCTGAAATGTACATATTTAGTATTAAAATAACAATCTGGTATTGAGTATATCCCCCTCACTCCCATAAAGCTATTTGTATATATGGAAATCATTTTTGAGATAAATAATAAGTTAACCGTTAGCGGGAATCGAGCCCTCCAGAATCGCTCTTATCATCCATCAAATATATTATGAAGTCTTATCATGCGCGCGGAGATGTTACCGGTCATTTCTGTAGAGAAAGGGAACAAACATTGTATCGTATATCCGGTAAAATGCCTGGATTCTGCTGGTGGACAAGCTGTCCCCGAGGCCGGGCCCCTGCACACCCAACACTCAATACGCGTAACCGTATCCCATTCTGCTTGGTGTACGCAAGCATTGGCCACAGACTCCACCACAATGAATATATTTGGAACTTACACTCGTTTCTGAGATTTATATGTATTATGAAGATACATAATGTATTATGAAATCAACCACACCCCATGTATTTTACCGAATAACCTTATTACATTTGAAGAAGGAAGCCCAGGTGTGATCTAATTCCAATAGATCATACCTCTCAGCCAATCGGTGTGGATTATATGACGTAAGTTTCTTCGCGTGTCCAGTTGAACTCGCCCAGATGGGAAATAGGAATGAAAAGGATATCAAAATTTATCGTCTGCTTATCTTCTTGTACATCATGGAGCCAATTCTGCGGAGATTTATTCAAAGTTATTGATGTCACTAAACCTTTAGGGACTTATGATAGATACAAAATCCAATTATTGGATGACGGGATAATTTCACATGTATTCTAAAACCAAGGGTTACGCTTTCATCATTTTGATCGTTAATGGCGTTTTAGCACGCCCCTATAGGTGTCATACTGTGGACTCTCCAACCCGTGTCGATTTCAGGCCCGCGACTTGCAGGTGTTGCTTGCTCCGATTAATTGGCGGGCCAAAGCATTTTTTGTCGGATATAGGGGTGTTAATGCAGTTTAAATACACGAGAATATCTTTCCTTTCAGGAAACATCTCCACATTGTGCTGTTTTCAGTGTGGTAGAATAGAAATAATTCCTTGTTTACTGTGGTAAAACATCTAGAATAGATCGGGCTGCAATAGGAGGAGTCTTCACGTTTGGTCACTCAGGCCTACGGCCTTCGTGACCAAACTTAGACTCCTATTGCAGCCCGATCTATTCTAGGTGTTTTACCACAATAAGCAAGGAATTATTTCTTAAGGATGTCCGCTGGTGATAAATCAAAGTAATTAAATTTTTGAATAATGTGTGTTGTTGCAGTCATAATTGTGTAATATGAGGAAAAACAAAGAAAAAATATATAGGTTGGTGTGCATTTTTTAGCTGTAGGCAACGTTAAGTGGACTGCCCCATGCTCAATTTGATAACCCAGAAAGCATAGGGAATAGCCCTAGTTTTGAAGCATATTCATGAAAAAATCATATAAATAGTATTTAACTTTTTCTTATATTCTAACTGTTTGCAGATAATCACAATGTCTATCAAAATTTAGCAAATTGGATGGATGTCGGTGTGCAAAATTCTCGGCTAGAAGGCTTTTAAAGGAAATCCCCATCTCTTAACCTAGGGAAGGGAGATAACCCAATAGAAAAACAGGCAAAATGGCTGCCAAAGTCAAAAACCACCAGCGGACATCCTTAAGTTTACAGAAAAGTAAATAATAGGACAGTCTCGAGATGGAAATTTCTAACCGCAAAAGCCGTGAAACGATGTCATCCCCATGTTATGTTACGCTGGATAGGCAATGAAACATTTCTTAACCTTGGCAATGCTTTTATTGTTAGGTGATGACTTCTGCTTACAAATACGCCTATTTAACTCCGAGACAAAGTTCTTCAAAGTTGTTTGGATTTTCAGTATTTTGAAAGCCACAAAGATATTTATTTTCCGATTTTTGCGGAATAGCCAATGTTAAAGCATTGTCTGTTGCCTAACCTTGGCCCGACGTCACGTGAACAATGACGTCGCTTCGCGCCTTTCATGGCTAAAGAATTATATCTCGGGACTGTCCTATTGTATCGTATGTTCGGAAAACTAATACACATGATCGTAACTGGAATTTGGCTCGTTATTTTCGTGTGATGATAATGTGACCCCCAAATCAGGAAAGCATTGAAAACTGTTGCGTTCATGCTATAACTGGAGTTCATAGATGCGGATTGTGATGAAATTTTAATATATATGTCAAACTCGTGCTACAGGGGAGCCTAAAAGTTTTAATATCTGTCTGTATGTCTGTCTGTCTATTAACGTTCGTCGTATTTGCGGTATCTCCAGTTCCAAGTTATGGAGAGGTACCAAACGTTGAGTATACTTGACAATGTGTTTCACAAATCGGAAAATCATTGAAACGTGTCCGGGGTATTACTCAGGGATAGGTTCAAGGATATCGATTGTGATCGGTCTTCGGGTATACCTCAAATACGTGACAAAGATGGAGTGCGCGGGCGTATCTTGAAGCTTCATGAGCTCTTGTACATAGATCGATGAGATATGTAAGAGGTGGGAAATACTGATGACGTATGGTAACTAAATATCAACCATATCACTCCACGGGAAAGCCTCTCCCAGCACCTCACATTCAGACTACGATACGTGAAAAATTCGGCAAATGGCATTAGTATCTTGATGTCTAGGCTCTACTGGTCCATAGTCAATCGAAGAGTGTCTGCATTGTGAATGAATATGGGTACTTGGTATCGGTCTATGCTACATCACCTTGATAAGACATAAATGACCCATCAACACATTTTGCGATTTCGTATATATTTGATCAGACAAGGAGGTCAGACATACCTGGGTACGGTACCCGACCAAACGTAACCATCTCGTACATTAAAACGCCGAATGACCAAACATCCGATTTCACGCTGAACTGTCCATTCAATCCGGCTTCTGGGGATGTCCACTTGATAGGGAATTTGGAATCTGCAGCAAAAAAAAATAATTGACTGTTCAATAATTAATTCATGGTTCTCAGGTCTCATTAAATGTAGCCAGTCACGGCAAAATTGGCAGTGGAGAGACCACACGGTCCAATAAAGAATGAATTCTAATAATGTTACCAAACTGAGTAAAGAAATGCGAACTTACGTTACTGAAAACAATAACAATGCTCTAACCGTGCTGAAGTGCGTTTTTCATTTTTTAGCTCTTAATTTTCACGATTTTTGACATTCACGAGCTGGATATCTAACGTTTATGAATGCTTTTGGCGATTAGTGCTATCCCAGTTTTCATGCTAGACGGCAAATAAAGGTATGTTTATAATTTTTCGTTTTTCATCACTTGGATTTTTCACTGAATTTTGCTTATCATCCTGAATCTGGAATCGTGTGGTTGCCTCATTTCAGAGTTAAAATAGTCCGTTCAACATCAATTCTAGCGAGGGAAGATGACCCCTATATCATTTTCATTTCATTTTACTGTTATAGGACCAGGTTGCAACCTTGTTATTGAAAACTGTTAGGTTATTGTGTTGATTTAAAGCCATCACGTTACTCAGTTTTCATAATTTTCGGGACAAACAAGACGCAATAAAACAGCAACGGTACCTGGTACAAAGTACAGAGAGTGTCTTAGAGAACAGAGGCTAGGATGGCTTCCTCAGACGCCGAACAGACGCAATTGTACGATACGATCGAAACGGTAAATAGGGCAATGGGTGAGAGGCAAACCTACTTTCCAGAAGGGTGTTTCGACTGGGAGTATCCTATCGGTTTCACCGGACCCTCTAAATTGCATACATTACTGAAATATAATACTTGAGGGTTTACGATCACTTGAAAAAGTTCTCCCCGCAGTCAATTCCTAGAGACCTCAATTTTATCAGTGTTGAATATGATGTAGGGTTTCAGCCATTAGAATTTTATGAACGCTATGTACTAGCAACCTCCCCACAGCGCATGCTCCATTTCGCAGGGGCTCCATTACCATTCCTGCCACCAATAGTGGAAGTTGACCTTTACTACGTTGCTATGACGTATAGGGGAAACCAACCAACGCACGGTTCAGTTTGAATCCGGCCGAACAACTCCTTTAGTGTTGCACATGAGCGAACTACTTTTCATATGCTCTGTCCAGATAACAGGGAAAATTATCTCCAGATAATTCTCTTTAACGCTAGGTCAACAGAGCTATTATGCAGACTTGAAAAGTAATCGAAATGTTCGGTAAACATCTATCTTACTATATATGATGTCACTTCCGGCGATGTGCGCGAAGGCCCCGAATCCAGTCCAAAAATCTGACTGGTGGCTGGGGTGTTATTAGACCCCCAGCGAGGTGGTTGATGTGCTAGTATCCTGGATATGAAATGAACAGAGCCTAGCAAAAAACAAAGAACAATGTTGGTCACATTTCAGATGAAAAAAAAAGACAAACCCAGAGTAATCGCCTTTTTCATTGTCAACATAAGCATTTGTGAGAGACTTTCTCAGAAATTCTGGTCAGAGGGAAATTCCTGAATACCCAGTGAGTTGCAATTCTGCAGCTTTTCGGCGACTCAAAGATAGTCGAAATGTAATTGGAAAACATCGTTCTTTGCCAGGCGTAGGCGTGGACGTGCGTGTATGTGTGGAACACTTAGAGACCTCAACTTTATAGTGTTGAATTGTATATAGATTGTCTGAATTGGATATAGATGTGTAGGAATTAAAATAGTAGCCTGGATATGAAATAGACATGCAGTCTAAAAAGAAAAAGAAAGAAAAAAACAAAAAAAACAAAGAAAACTCCTATTATTGGCTTCTGACTTTGACTTTTTGCATATCATGTTTGTCAGACAGTTATGGCTATAAGTATTAGGCAAAGGATAGAGGAATCGCTTGTGAGAGACTTCCAAAATCTGGGAAGACGAAAATTCCTAAATACACAGTGATTTGCTAATTCTGATATATTTTCGCCACTCGCAGATAGTCGAAGTGTTCCAAATTGAAAAGCATTGCTCTTTACCAAATTGAGTAGCCTATTGTGTGGGTGACTGGGTGTGTGTTGGCGGGTCGTAGTATTTATGAACAAAAGCTAGCAGAGCAGTCGCGAATATATGGAAGCCGGATGTGACCAAACGAATTGGATTTTGTCTCACTTTTCGAGCTAATGCAAAAAGTGAAAAACGTCGAATGTGTGGGGTTTGGTATCGAAACATAGCTCTTCCGACTTTTTGACATTTAAAAAGGTCACCAGAGCGAAAGTTACATACGAAAGTTCGCGGTTTCCATGCGAAAGTGCACGGTAATTCCCGCACTTTCGTATCGTTTGAAGACGTTTTCGAATTTCGACATTTTTTTACACGAATGGAAAGAACTCATTTGCCTACAAACGGCTTCCATATACATACGCGCTGCTTCTCGCTATTTCAGACCTGGTTTGTGTTTGGATTTTGTATTTTAACACTTACATCGTTTTATCTTACGTATTCGCATGTTGCCCATAAAACGAAGTACGTTTGGACCGCGTTGCGGTTAGACCTTTATTCGTTCATTTCTATATATTACGAAGGAAACGGAATATTTCACTTACTGCTCGACATCAAATAAACATTGTCTTCTACCCCGACCAGCCTCGCCAATCCGAAATCAGCAATCTTCACCTCATTGTTTCTTCCTACTAAAATATTGGCCGCCCTGAGATCTCTATGAATAAATCTTTGAGATTCCAAATATGCCATTCCACACGCAACCTGCCAAGTAAATAAAAGGGTAAATATATTAATGAATAATTCAATGCCCGGCGCGAGGTGTATGTTTATTGCACCAGTTTCAACATCCGAGGACACAATAAGATGAAGATTTGTGACCACTGCATTGAAGCTTCGAGCCGAGTTGTTTCTCGTTATGATGTCTAACAACATCGTCAAAATTGGGGTCTAGCTGAATAGCCCGCATGCAATCGGAAACGCCGTACATAGATCCACACATCCTCGCGAGCCAGTGTATCAATCTGTTAGAATCGCTACACTGGCTTGGTTAATTACCCATAGCAGTTCTGGATATAAATAGATCAATGGGTTTTCTCTGAATCAATCCAATCAATGAACGCGCTGAGCAAGCTGATTACGCCATTCCGCTGCGAGGTATGAGATGTGCCAGGTTTGAATTTCATCGTTGACCAAACTACTTTGATGTCGGGCTGAAATCGACATCGGAAGTCAAAGCAAAAACCGAAGGTTTGGAATACCAGCAAGTTAATTCAAAACAAGTGCGGGGAATGAAATGTACGAGATTGTATAATAGAGGCGTAGACTGATGAGCTCATTCGGATCACCAAAAATGTCCAGATGAACCCTCTGGGTGGATTTAGGATTTACCTTGACTTGTAAAGATGAGATCCACAGTGAAATGTGTTCACTTCTGGGACTGTTTTCAACTAAAAAGGCACGGGTACTACTAAGTTAGGAAACATTCAGAAAGTAACCTCATACAAAATGCAATAATTTCAATGATTTGAACTATATGGAAGTGTTTCGCGGTAATTTCATCTGCGTACAGTTACTGGTACACACCACCAAGTTTTCCTTGACAAGTGAGACTAAATGTGTGGAAGACTGTTACGGCCTTTCGCTGTATCCTGCTCTGGTATGCTCATCCTCTATAATACAAGCTTATAACAAAAACTGGTTCATGTTTACCAGGCCTTATAGTCAGGTGGCTTAGGGTCAATTTTCAAAATTACCGTTACAGGCCGGATAAAAGCGCCATATTTTGCATGATGCTTCCTTAAGGGCTACTGATAATTTTCAGCCTAGGAGCCCTCTTGACTTTCCTATAGAATTCACGTGAAACACAAAAATCCAAGATGGCCGCCACAAATGATAAAATATCGATTTTCTTGCTCTCTGTGTCGTAGGAAGGCCAAATTGCTATCAAATTATGACTTACTGAGGTGTTTGAATCCGATTTGTTACAAATGTACACATTATCTATAGCTAGTTATTACCAGCAACTGAACCCTAATCAGAATCGGGGTATTTTGAGTGTATTTATTGCATTCTTGGGGAGATGGGGGGAGGAGTGTTTGCTACATGTACCTATCTATTTTCGTTACTCCCCGGGCTAGAGGACTGAAACTTTCTATACTATATACTTTGGCCAACGATTTTTGTCTTAAAATACCAGTGCGATGGAGATTGATTATTTAGGCTAAATAAATTAGTTTTATGCACTTGTGGTAAAGAAATGTAATAAATAATGGACGGAAAACAATGACAAATGCTACTTTCTGAGGGCACCTCATTGCAACCACTTTGAATTTAGCCATGATCTTTACACTCAGATGTAGACGACCGACCAAGGACGCCAAATGTAACTTTGGATGGCATTGTTTGTTAAAATGGGTACCCATGCTAAACTAGTTCTTTGTGCGGTAGGGTTCAAGGTGGAAGGGAATAATGTACTATGGAATATTATATTGAGCTAAGTTTTAGCCCATTTCCATAATTCTAGTGATTAACCATCATGCGTTAATTCAAAATGGCGATCATGTGGGGTTACCCGTCAGTCACGCCTCTACAGTTTGTTCATATAATATGCATTATTCTCTGATCATTGTGAAAATTTGTTAACATCAGTGGATCTCACATCAAAGTCTAACTCCTTACACCTATTTAGAACCTGTTTGCATAATTTTCAGCTCAAAATATGATGGTTTAATTCAAAATAGCGAACCTGGGGTATTCTGAAAATCACACTTTTTCATGTTGCTCGAGTAGTAAATTTATCAAAACCGAGGGTTCTCCATGCATAGCCTGAAATCTTCTGTCCGTTTTGAATCTATTTACATATCCCTATGATCCATATTTGATGGTGAAATTCAGAATGGCGGTCATATGGGGTCATCTGAAAATCAAACGTTTCATGTTGCGCGTATATATGTAGTTCAAGCCATTATTCCTAGCTCATTATCCAAATTATCGAAACCGAGAGATCTCTGGCCATAGTGGAATATCTTGCACCCATTTCGAATCTATTTACATATATCTAAGGTTAAGAATTGATGGTCAAATTCAAAATGGTGGCCATATAGGGTCATCTGAAATCACTCGTTTTCATGTTGCGCGTATAGTTCATTGCAATATTCTTAGCTCATTTTTCAAATGTATCAGAACCGAGAGATCTCGGAACATGGCCTGACACCTTACGCCCATATTAAATCTATTTACATATGCCTGAGATTTTATGGTGAAATTCAAAATGGCGGCCATATGGGGCCATTTGAAATCATACTTTTTCATGTTGCTCATATTGATCAAGGCATTATTCTTGATCTCACATCATAGCCAAATACCATGTGTCCATTTTTAATCTAATTGCTTGTCTTCAGATAAAAATGATGGTTAAATTAGAAAAGGGGACTACAAGGAGCCATCCGGAAATGCTTAAATTTTTTCATGTTACTCGTACAATGCATGGTATTATTTTCAGACAAGGTACAAACTTGTTTAAATTGAGCAGAATAACACCATAGCTTATCACATTTTATTCTGCTGGCATAATCAGCTGAGAATACAATTGTTAACTTCAAAATGATGACCACGTGGGTTCATATGGGACTCATTTTCATTTTGCTTGTATAATTCAAGGTATTGTGTTTACATGGAGTTGAAAGTAACAATTTCTTAAAGCCAAGTCTATTCACAATACAGATCGATCTGTCTATTTATGGACCTAGTTTGGCTCTATTCTTATAATCATCAGCTAGAAAAATAATTCAGGAATTCAAATTTGCAGACATAGGGTCATCCGAAACTCTTACTCAATTTAGTCAATGTTACTCGTCAAATTCAAAGCGATTATTTTTAGCTCGAAGCAGATATTGCTACAACTGAGCTGTTTCACACTATAGTTGGTCATTTTACATTTTACGGTTAAAACGTCCAATCAAATGCCCCTTGTGTACTATTCTCTGTATGCACATACGCAGATGGACGGCAGATGACTATCTGAGATCAAGCTCTCCGTATCAGTAGATAGACTCACAGCAGTCTCTGTTTCGGTATCAGTCGGTGGACTATCAGCAGTCTCGAAGTCTATTGCTATGTATGGGGATTTTCCTACTCTCGCTGGCTAGAGAGGCTATAACATATATGGCAAGAACATTGATGTGGCAAGACAGGTTTAACCTCTACGGTCAATTACCCTCCGGACATTCCCGAGGATGACCGAACATTCCCAAAGATTCCCAGTAATTCAAGCGAATCGACTGCTCCATTAACATTGACGTGACTGGGAAGCCAATTCACATTGACTGGGGACTTATCAACCGGTGCCGGAAGTGACTGCATCACCACCGGAAGTGATCTTTGATCCGGACGTGACCTCGGAACGGAAGTTACCTTTGACCCGGAAGTGACCTTTGATCCGCAAATGACATCAGCTTCGGCCACATGATGTCATCAGCCTCAGCCTTAGTGCGGGGGAATTTCACCTTTATATACTACTCCAATATCTCGAAATTCGTCCTCCAGCGGTAAAAAGTAAATGCAATTAGGTAGTGTATTGGAAGCATTGCCATGCATGCCCAAAACCAGGTTAAATGACCCCAGAACGTTTACTTTGGAACTATGGGGCCTTGTCGTATCTCCTATAATCAAAGATTTTATCATATATGTCGGCCATCTTGGATTTTGGAAATCCCGAAAAATTCAGGAGGGCTCCTAGGCTAAAATTGAATAATAAGCATAAAGGAAGCTACTTGCCAAATTTGGTGTTTTTATCCGCTCTGTAACGGTAATTTCGCTAAGCCACCTGACTATTACTTAGCACGCTAGCATGGCTATAGGGCGTAAGTTCGACAACTGCGAGAAGCCCTGAAGGGCATGGGTTAACAATTGACAGTGAAGTCTAAATTTTATGTCGAAAAACTTCTGGAACTGTTTCCAAGTCTAAAGGCATGTCTGCTTAAGAATACTACTGATTTGAGAAACAATCAGAAATTAACCTCTTGCAGAATGCAATAATTTCGAAATGATTTCAACTATGGGGAAGAGGTTTATGTTTCGCGGTAATTTCATCTGCGAGCAGTTATTACGCTATAGGGTGTAAGTTCGACAGCGGTGAGGAGACCTGAAGGGCATGGATTGCCATTTGACAGTGAAGCATCACATTGTGTCATTATCGCATCGATCTCTGTTTTAGGCGGGAATGTATACAAGCTAGTAAGAATAGCGAATGGTGGTAATCAAACTTTCAATATTTTACTACATCTTCTCGTAAAGACAAGCAAACTGGGGGCTGGTTTTTGGGGGGTGTGGGTGGTGGTATTATCAACATATTTTGATTTATATAAAGCATGGGGTTATATATAGAGACCCCATATTTCGACACTTCACCCTAATACCACCGCCCACACCCCCCAAAAAGTCTTGTTTTGCGGGCCTGTGGTTGGTTGGTTGGTTGGTTTGATCGGGCACTCCATCGTATTACAATGGGCACTGGTCATACAGAGTATGCCGTGCAATTACCGGTCATTCCCTCATGTAAGATCGAAGTCACGGGAGTGCTGGTACATGCAGTACATGGAGATGGCAGCCATGCAGTGGACTTCAGATCAATATTACAATTATAGTATATTGTTGCTCATAATACACAAGGCATTCTCTCAGTCGATGACACCACGGAGCATACTATAGAGTAGGCCTCATGATGAAACTATACATGTACATTACAGTTCAACGCAGGACTTCAAGTCAGATCCTAATTTATCTTTTTCTCAGCGTAACTGCGTAATTCCAGCTATAACCCTCTCTTTTTCTGACAGCGTAACTGCGTAACTCCAGATATAGATCTCTCTTTATGACAGCGTAACTGTGTAACCTCGTCGAAGGACCATTTCCTTTTTGCTCAGCGTAACTGCGTAACTTTGTCAGACCCTTTCTGTTTTGCTCAGCGTAACTGCGTAATTTCGGATCTAGACCTCTCTTTTCCTGAGAGCGTAACTGCGTAACTTTAGGTGCACCGTAGACATCTGTTTCTGACAGCGTAACTGTGTAATTTCGGCGATGGATTATTTATTTCCTCAACGTAGCTGCGTAACTTCGTCAAACTCTTTCTCTTTTTCTCAGCGTAAAGTTCTGCTGGTCTCCAGTGATGGATCAATTCATTTTACTCACAGCGTAACTGCGTAACTTCGTCAGACCCTTTCTCTTTTGCTCTGCGTAAATGCGTAACTTGCCTCTAGACCTCTCCTTTACTGAGAGCGTAACTGCGTAATTTTAGGTGTACCATATAGACATCTTTTCTGACAGCGTAACTGCGTAAGTTCATCTGTGGACCTCTTTGCATGCGGACAGCGTAACTGCGTAACTTCATCCATGGACCATTTATTTTTGCTCTGCGTAACTTTATTAGACCCTTTCTGTTTTGCTCCTCACAAATACCATAACATGATTTGAGGCTATTTCCCTTTTTGTCAGCGTAAGTCCAGGGATAAATCAATTCATCTTTTCTGACAGCGTAACTGCGTAACTGCGTAACTCCAGATATAGATCTCTCTATATGACAGCGTAACTGCGTAACCTCATAGGACCATTTCCTTTTTGCTCAGCGTAACTGCGTAACTTTGTCAGACCCTTTCTGTTTTGCTCAGCGTAACTGCGTAATTTCGGATCTAGACCTCTCTTTTCCTGAGAGCGTAACTGCGTAACTTTAGGTGCACCGTAGACATCTGTTTCTGACAGCCTAACTGTGTAAATTCGGCGATGGATTATTTATTTCCTCAACGTAGCTGCGTAACTTCGTCAAACTCTTTCTCTTTTTCTCAGCGTAAAGTTCTGCTGGTTTCCAGTGATGGACCAATTCATTTTACTCACAGCGTAACTGCGTAACTTTGTCAGACCCTTTCTCTTTTGCTCGGCGTAAATGCGTAACTTGGTTCTAGACCTCTCCTGGACTCGAGAGCGTAACTGCGTAATTTTAGGTGTACCATAGACATCTTTTTCTGACAGCGTAACTCCGAAAGTTCAGCTGTGAACGTCTTTGCATGCGGACAGCGTAACTGCGTAACTCCATTCATGGACCATTTATTTTTGCTCTGCGTAACTTTATTAGACCCTTTCTGTTTTCCTCCTCACAAATAGCATTAACTTGATTAGAGGTTTTCCCTTTTTATCAGCGTAAGTGCGTAAGTCCAGGGATACATGTAAATCAATTCCTCTTTTCTGAAAGCGCAACTGCGTAAATCCAGATATAGATCTCTGTTTATGACAGCGTAACTGCGTAACCTCGTCGAAGGACCATTTCCTTTTTGCTCAGCGTAACTGCGTAACTTTGTCAGACCCTTTCTGTTTTGCTCAGCGTTAATGCGTAATTTCGGATGTAGACCTCTCTTTTCCTGAGAGCGTAACTGCGTAACTTTAGGTGCACCATAGACATCTGTTTCTGACAACGTAACTGTGTAAATTCGGCGATGGATTATTTATTTCCTCAACGTAGCTGCGTAACTTCGTCAAACGCTTTCTCTTTTTCTCAGCGTGAAGTTCTGCGTATCTCCAATGATGGACCAATCCATTCTACTCACAGCGTAACTGCGTAACTTCGTCAGACCCTTTCTCTTTTGCTCGGCGTAAATTGGCTCTAGACCTCTTTTTTCCTGAGAGCGTAACTGCGTAACTTTAGGTGCACCGTAGACATCTGTTTCTGACAGCGTAACTGTGTAAATTCGGTGATGGATTATTTATTTCCTCAATGTAGCTGCGTAACTTCGTCAAACCCTTTCTCTTTTTCTCAGCGTAAAGTTCTGCGTATCTCCAGTGATGGACCGAATTCATTTTACTCACAGCGTAACTGCGTAACTTCGTCAGACCCTTTCTCTTTTGCTCGGCGTAAATGCGTAACTTGGCTCTAGACCTCTCTTTGAGAGCGTAACTGCGTAATTTTAGGTGTACATGTACCATAGACATCTTTTTCTGACAGCGTAACTGCGTAAGTTCAGCTGTGAACCTCTTTGCATGTGGACAGCGTAACTGCGTAACTCCATCAATGGGCAATTTATTTTTGCTCTGCGTAACTTTATTTGACCATTTCTGTTTTGCTCATCATAAATAGCATAACTTGATTAGAGGCTTTCCCTTTTTGTCAGCATATGTGTGTAAGTCCAGGGATAAATCAATTCCTCTTTTCTGACAGCGTAACTGCGTAACTTCGTCAGACCCTTTCTCTTTTGAAAGGCGTAAAAGCGTAACTTGGCTGTAGACCTCTCTTTGATCCGAGAGCGTAACTGCATAATTTTAGGTGTAAGACATCTTTTTCTGACAGCGTAACTGCGTAAGTTCAGCTGTGAACGTCTTTGTATGCGGACAGCGTAACTGCGTAACTCCATTCATGGACCATTTATTTTTGCTCTGCGTGAAGTTCTGCGTATCTCCAGTGATGGACCAATCCATTTTACTCACAACGTAACTGCGTAACTTCGTCAGACCCTTTCTCTTTTGCTCGGCGTAAATGCGTAACTTGGCGCTAGACCTCTTTTTTCCTGAGAGCGTAACTGCGTAACTTTAGGTGCACCATAGACATCTGTTTCTGACAGCGTAACTGTGTAAATTCGGTGATGGATTATTTATTTCCTCAATGTAGCTGCATAACTTCGTCAAACCCTTTTCTCAGCGTAAAGTTCTGTGTATCTCCAGTGATGGACCGAATTCATTTTACTCACAGCGTAACTGCGTAACTTCGTCAGACCCTTTTTCTTTTGCTCGGCGTAAATGCGTAACTTGGCTCTAGCCCTCTCTTTTACTGAGAGCGTAATTTTAGGTGTACATGTACCATAGATAGACATCTTTTTCTGACCGCGTAACTGCGTAAGTTCAGCTGTGAACGTCTTTGTATGCGGACAGCGTAACTGCGTAACTCCATTCATGGACCATTTATCTTTGCTCTGCGTAACTTTATTAGACCCTTTCTGTTTTGCTCCTCACAAATAGCATATGATTAGAGGTTTTCCCTTTTTGGCAGCGTAAGTGCGTAAGTCCAGGGATAAATCAATTCCTCTTTTCTGATAGCGTAACTGCGTAACTCCAGATATAGATCTCTCTTTATGACAGCGTAACTGCGTAACCTCGTCGAAGGACCATTTCCTTTTTGCTCAGCGTAACTGCGTAACTTTGTCAGACCCTTTCTGTTTTGCTCAGCGTAACTGCGTAATTTTGGATCTAGACCTCTCTTTTCCTGAGAGCGTAACTGCGTAACTTTAGGTGCACTGTAGACATCTGTTTCTGACAGCGTAACTGTGTAAATTCGGCGATGGATTATTTATTTCCTCAACGTAGCTGCGTAATTTCGTCAAACCCATTCTCTTTTTCTCAGCGTAAAGTTCTGCGTATCTCCAGTGATGGACCAATTCATTTTACTCACAGCGCAACTGTGTAACTTCATCAGACCCTTTCTCTTTTGCTCGGTGTAAATGCGTAACTTGGCTCTAGACCTCTCTTTTACTGAGAGCGTAACTGCGTAATTTTAGGTGTACATGTACCATAGACATCTTTTTCTTACAGCATAACTGCGTAAGTTCAGCTGTGAACCAGTCTTTACATGCTGACAGCGTAACTGCGTAACTCCATCCATGGACCATTTATTTTTGCTCTGCGTAACTTTATTAGACCCTTTCTGTTTTGCTCCTCACAAATAGCAACATGATTAGAGGCTTTCCCTTTTTGTCAGCGTAAGTGCGTAAATCCAGGGATAAATCAATTCCTCGTTTTCTGACAGCGTAACTGCATAACTCCAGATATAGATCTCTCTTTATGACAGCATAAGTGCGTACAACCTCGTCGAAGGACCATTTCCTTTTTGCTCAGCGTAACTGCGTACCTTCGTCAGACCCGGCCTTCCTCTTTTGCTCAGCGTAAATGCGTAACTTGGCTCTAGGCCTCTCTTTTCCTGAGAGCGTAACTGCGTAATTTTAGGTGTACCGTAGACATCGATCTAGCGGTTTCTGACCGCGTAACTGCATAAGTTCAGCTGTGAACCTCTTTGCATGCGGACAGCGTAACTTCATCCATGGACCATTGAATTTTGCTCTGCGTAACTTTATTAGACCCTTTCCGTTTTCCTCATCATATAGTTCTGCCATTTCTCCAGATAATTATATTTCAAATTAGGTCAATCCAATATGGCTGCCAAAGCTTTTGACTAATCACCATCTTGTCACTGTACTGCATATGTATGCAACATATGATGTAAGAGCATTTGGAGTTGTCAGCACAGACGGTAAATGGCTTAACCTTTTCAATGTTGATGACGTGCAGTGCACATCACTGCTTTCTCTCCTCATTGTGTTCATGACGTGCAGCGTACGTCCAAGTTTGCAGTCGTTCTGTGACAGTGACGTTGCGTCGGTGGACGTAATTCTGTGCATTGAGAGACACGCTGATCAAACGAGCAGGTAATTCCGTTGTTACCGGCACATCCGCAAATGGCATTTCCTATTATTTTGACATCAAAGCATGGACGACACGTCTAAGTGTACAGTATTCTTGTAAAGGCCGCGACATGGCAGGAGAACCCAGGTTAAACAGTGAAAGGGTTAAATATACACGTGTGCATCATTTTTCAGCCTACATGTATATATGAGTGTAACCCATCAAAACATTGTATTAACTAGAATTTGACCTACCTTGATGAAATAGTACGTTTTGATGAAGTTGAATAGGCTTCAATAAAGTACTGTAGTGTACATTTGAACAGCCAAGCCATATCCCTGCAGAAACTGCAACAACCAGAATTTGACCTTGATAAAATAGGCCAAGGTCAATGATATGGTTATCCAGCTGATGGCCGATAGGAGCAATTATTGTCTGGATCCGATTGGGTGAAAACTATGGTGGCCATCTTTAATTTATACGAAACCATTAATCTTGTGTATCTAAGATACCATTTCGCTGTTCAGTGTGAAACGTGGCATAGATCATCGATACATCAAGAAACTTTCAAGGAATGACCGAGGTATCTGGATCCGATTGGGTGAAAACTATGGTGGCCATCTTTAATTTATGCGAAACCATTAATCTTGTGTATCTAAGATACCATTTCGCTGTTCAGTGTGAAGCGTGGCATAGATCATCGATACATCAAGAAACTTTCAAGGAATGACCGAGGTATGATAGCACTCCATTTCCAGGTAACAGGCTGCATCTTCAGTCTGTCCCCGAACTCACGACCTTCGTGACAATAGCCGAACCACTCTATCCATTCAACCACGGAATTACTTTACAAGAGACTGTCTTTGAAGTCTATTTATACTTCGCACATGTGCTTGTTTTACCTAGAAAAACTATGTCATCATCTGGTTTGTCTCTGGTAATTCTTGCTCACCGCTCTTCAGTGCCGGAGGGAGACTTGAGTATGCAGTAAACCCACCAAGAGAAATATCAACCAGTTTAATATTGAATAAGCTGAAAGTTTCTTAGCATAGATTATTACCTCATTTCGGTATGATTTCATACCTGCTGCAGGGGAAACCTTGGCGGCCATCTTTAATTCATGCAAAATCTTTAATGATGTACATCTCTGAATGAGTGAGTTAGGGGTTTAACATCACGCGGAATCACTCTACAAGAGACTGTCTTTAAAGTGTATTATACTTCGCACATGTGCTTGTTTTACCTAGAAGAACTATGATGTCATCTGGTTTGTGTTTGATAGTTCTTACTCTTCTCCCCTGCACATCGCTCTTCAGTGCCGGAGGGAGACTTGAGAATGCGGGGAACCCAGCAAGCGAAATATCAACCTCTTTAATACTGAAAACCTAAAAGTTTCTTAGCATAGATTCTTACCTCATTTCGGTATGCTTTCATACCTGGAGAGGAAACCTTGGTCGCCATCTTTAATTTATGAATAATCTTTGATGATGTGTATCGCTGAGTGAGTGAGTTAGGGGTTTAACATAGCGTTCAACACCTTGGAGGCCATCTTTAATTTATGCAAAATCTTTAATGATGTATTATATCTCTGACTGAGTTAGGGGTTTAACGTCGTGTTCAACACCATTTGGGTCATATAGCGACGATATACTATCTGCGATATGGTTAGCTGGACATGTGTGACTATCCATGTACAGCCATCATGTAGAGGAAATTAAACTTCCCCTTGTGGCAACAGACATGGCACAAAACTCGTGCCTCACCCTATTGGGGGCCATTTAAGTGTTCTATATGAAAGTTGAATAACCAAATCAGTTCCTCTGATTGTCAGGAAGGATGGGCAGCCATGTTTAAGTTATGCAAAATCATTTATGATCTCTATCTCTGATACTGTTGAAGAAGAATTATGATGTCATCTGGTTTATGAATTAATAGTTCCTGCTCTTCTCTCCTGCATACTGCTCTTCAGTGCCGGAGGGAGAGTTGAGTATACAACCCAGCAAGCCAAATATCAACCGCTTTACTAAAAGTTTCTTAGTGTAGTTTTTTACCTTATTTCGGTACCTTGGCGGCCATCTTTAATTTATGCAAAAACTTTAATGATGTATTTCTCTGGTACCATTTAAGTGTTCTATACGGAACTTGGTATACAGCATCAATGTATCAAGAGACTTGTAATGAACAAAAATTACACGAGTTCCCCTGAGTGGTGGGAAGGATGGACAGCGATCTTGAACTTATGCAAAAGGCGTATTCCACGTAAAACTAAACCACTTTCCGTCAAATTGTCCGTCTCACCGGAAAATGATGTTTGTAACATTAAAAATGTAAAAAAAACTGACTCTGTGTCTTGTACTTTGTTTGCTAAACACAGAAATGTTGTGTAATGTATGCATATCTGAATATAAACAGTTTTACACTGCACATTTCTTATCTGCAGTATAATAGAGAGACAGAAATGTAAAAGTAATACTAATGTCATTTGTTCTAATGTCATACATGTATGTCCGTCCAACTTTATTTATAATATTCACCACAAAACAAATGTCAATTAAATTATTCAATTAAAGATTTACAGTGATACTAGCTTGACCTTATTGAGATATATGTACCATTGCCAGTGTATTAAATACCAATACATCAATACTATGAGCATTTAAAAAAACGTTTCTAATGTAATTTCCGTCCAACTCACTTGATGGAAAGGACATTAGAACTTTTTTGAAAAGGCTCAATATTACAGCATGGGTGACGACATACACTGACAATGGTACAGATATATCAATATGCTTGGCCTAATTTCACTGAGCATATGCAAGTGCTTCTGTTATAAGAAATTTCTTGTACATTTCTTCAAATAGATTTTGACGGACAACTGACATTAGTGTCACAAATGTTACTAATGTCATTTGTGTTTTGTTCCGCTTAACTAAAAACTGTACAAATAATTCATAGGGGCACTTGTTTATTTTCATCTTATGCAATTCATTGACACATTTTAGATAATAAGGTACAGGGAACTTTGTTTGTTTATGATGTCTTCCAAGTTATTGGTGTTACTAATGTCATATTCCGTCAAGGACGGACAGAAAAGGGAGTTAGTGGTACAGTTTTGCGTGGAATCCGCCATGATCATTTATGATCTCTATCGCTGATACCGTTCAAGTGCTTGATGTAAAATTTGGTATACCTCATTGATACATCAAGAGACATAGGATGAATGACAGAAGTTGTTTCTCTGATTGAGCAGAAATCTTGGCAACCATTTTTAATTTATGCAAAATAATTAATGATCTTTATCTTTGGAAATGTTTAAGTGTTCATTATGAAACTTGGTAAACATCATCGATGCATGAAGAGAACGAATGACAGAACCAGTTTTCTCTGATTGTTCGGAAACACACTTGGTGACCATTTTGAATTTATTCAGAATCACTGAAGATCTATATCTGATAATCCCTGGTTATACTGTTGATGCACTATCGACTGTAAGCTTATGCTGTGATTTACGATGAGCAGAAGAGAAATTATCTGAGAAAGTTACGCAGTTACGTGGAGATTAAGAGAAAGGATTCAGGGCTGAAGTTATGCAGTTACGCTAAGGCCATTGTCACATGATTGGATGACCAGCCCTCATCTACATTTTGAGGGCAAATAATTAAAATATATGAGAGATTTACATTCTCATGAGTAATATTTACTCATTTTCTTAAAATTCGTATACAACTTGTTTGCAATTTAATAATTAATAATAATTAATTTTAGCATCTATCATGCGTACTTAAAAAATCAAGGTACCGTAACGCTAAACAACCAATCAAGTGACAATGGCCTAACATAAAAGGGATTTAGGGCTGGAGTTACACACTTATGCCAAGAAGGGAGAGGATGGATTTATCCCTAGACCCAGTTACACAGACAAATAAGAGAAATTCTCTGACGAAGTTACACCGTTACGCTGTCCCAGAGAGAGGTCCACAGCTGGAGGTACGCAATTACATTGACAAAATAGAAAACCAGTTACGCGGTCACAAATGCAGGTCTACACCTGCAGTTACGCAGCAAAAAGAAAGAAAGGGTCTGATGAAGTTACACATTTACGCTGAGTAAAAAATAATGGTCCATCAGTGATATTACACACTTACGCCGTCACAGAGAGAGGTCTGCACCTGGAGTTACGCAGTTACGCTGTTAGAAGAAGAGCAGTTTCGCTGACAAAGAGAGATAGCCTCTAATGAAGTTACATGATCACAGAGAGGTCTATATCCCCAGTTACGCTGTGGAAAGAAAAAGAGTCTGACGAAGTTACGCATTTACGCGGAGTAAAAAGAGATGGTTCACCACTGAAATTATGTGGTTACGCTGTCACAGAGAGAGACCTACACCTTAAGTTACGCAGTTACACTGTCAGAAAAAGAGCAAGGATTTATCCCTGGACTTACGCAGTTACGCTGACAAAGAGAGAAATCCTCTAACGAAGCTACAATGTCACAGAGAGGCCTATACCTCACGTTACGCAGTTACGCTGCAAAAGGAGAGAAAGAGTCTGATGAAGTTATGCATTTACGCTGAGTAAAAAATAATGGTCCATCAGTGAAATTACGCACTTACGCTATCACAGAGAGAGGTCTACACCTGGAGTTACGCTGTCGGAAAAAGAGCAAGGATTTATCCCTGGACTTACGCAGTTACGCTGACAAAGACAGAAAGCCTCCAACGAAGCTACACTGTCACAGAGAGGCCTATACCTCGAGTTACGCAGTTACGCTGCAAAAGGAGAGAAAGGGTCTGATGAAGTTACGCATTTACGCTGAGTAAAAAATAATGGTCCATCAGTGCACTTACGCTGTCACAGAGAGAGATCTACACCTGAAGTTACGCAGTTACGCTGTCAGAAAAAGAGCAAGGATGGATCCCTGGACTTACGCAGTTACCCTGACGAAGACAGAAAGCCTCTAATGAAGCTACACTGTCACAGAGAGGCCTATACCTCCAGTTACGCAGTTACGCTGCAAAACGAGGGAAAGGGTCTGATGAAGTTACGCCTTTACGCTGAGTAAAAAATAATGGTCCATCAGTGAAATTACGCACTTACGCTGTCACAGAGAGAGGCCTATACCTCAAGTTACGCAGTTACGCTGCAAAAGGAGAGAAAGGGTCTGATGAAGTTACGCATTTACGCGAGTAAAAAATAATGGTCCATCAGTGAAATTACGCACTTACGCTGTCACAGAGAGAGGTCTACACCTGAAGTTACGCAGTGACGCTGTTAGAAGAAGAGCAGTTTGGCTGACAAAGAGAGATAGACTCTAATGAAGTTAGACGATCACAGAGAGGTCTATATCCACAGTTACGCTGTGGAAAGGGAGAAAGAGTCTGACGAAGTTACGCATTTACGCTGAGTAAAAAGAGATGGTTCATCACGGAAATTATGTGGTTACGGTGTCACAGAGAGCTAGCTACACCCGAAGTTACGCATTTACGCTGTCAGAAAAAGAGCAAGGATTTATCCCTGGACATGCTGGACACGAGCAGTTACGCTAACAAAGAGAGAAAGCCTCTAACGAAGCTACACTGTCACAGAGAGGCCTATACCTCAAGTTACGCAGTGTATTACACTGCAAAAGAAGAGAAAGCGTCGTGCGTATGGGGGCAAGAGTGATAATACAAGTTGCAGTACATCCTTTGTCAATTATAGTTTATTACCCCATTTAACAGCCTTCCCATTAACATTTTGAGTAGAAGGCTAAACAGAAAAGTAGAAGGCCGAGCGAAGCGAGGCGTTCGCACAATGGCCGGGGGCCAGCCGCTAGAGACCTCAGATGCTCTCAGAGAGAATTTGGAGCCATTTTAGAGCATTAAAAATGTTTTTTTATCTCTCACTTCCTTGGGGAAAATATAAAAAAATGGTTGAAATTCATCAAAAATTCTGGTTATTACTATTTATGAAAACATTTCCATCGCTGAATGTTACCCGGAAGCGGATACATGTTGCATGCTCTGATCCAATAAATAAAGAGCCAACACCAGATGTTCCAAAATACAGATGAAACAATGGCTGGGGGCCTGGGGGCCGCCTAGGCCCCCATCCGCTAGAGACCTCAGATGCTCTCAGAGGGAATTTGAAGCCATTTTAGAGTATTAAAAATGTTTTTTTTATCTCTCACTTCCTTGGGGAAAAATATAGATAAATGGTTGAAATTCATAAATAATTCTGGTTATTATTATTTATTGCTCATGTTACCCGGAAGCGGGTACATGTTGCATGCTCTGATCCAATAAATAAAGAACCAACACCAGATGTTCCAAAATACATGATGAAACAATGGCTGGGGGCCTGGGGGCCGCCTAGGCCCCCATCCGCTAGAGACATCAGATGCTCTCAGAGGGAATTTGAAGCCATTTTAGAGTATTAAAAATGTTTTTTTTATCTCTCACTTCCTTGGGGGAAAATATAGATAAATGGTTGAAATTCATAAATAATTCTGGTTATTATTATTTATTGCTCATGTTACCCGGAAGCGGGTACATGTTGCATGCTCTGATCCAATAAATAAAGAACCAACACCAGATGTCCGAAAATACAGATGAAGAAGGCTTATATTTTATTCTTCGTGATATTTAAATATTTGTCAATGTTTGCAGGGTCAAATGTTCTGCTAGTGAACACCAGTACCGAAGTAGATTCTTTAGAATTTTATTCTTCTTCGAGAAAGTCCATTTCAAACTCCTCCGAGTCAGCTGGAAGATTGAGAAGATGGGACACCACCTGAAGACCCTCCTCGTCTACTTCCAACACCTCCGTTTCATCAGGACCTGCAGGACGAGACCCAGACTTGTTTAACTTTCGACGTTTTTTGTCCGCCAGCCAGGAGTTCACTGCACCTTTCACCACCGATTCACTGTCTGCATGCTGATGACCGACTAGCACGTGAAGAAGACTTTCCAGCATGTCATTCTTCATCCTGCTTCTACATCCGGACTTCACAAGCTTGAGTGCACTCGCCCCTCTTTCAGGCCAGGCATTTGACACTGGAATAGTCGATGCCACTTCTGCTAAATACAGGAGATTTGGAAAGAATGGCACATAAGTGGACCTTCTAGCGAGTAGATGGTGCAGGAACCACTGTGTGGAGGTGAAACACTGTTCGCCCTTCTTAACTTCTGGAGGAATGATACACTTGATGTCATCATTGATGATGAATTTCATAGACTGCCACTCAGAAGCTAGTTTTTCAGTTTTCACAATTCTGTCCGTGTCCTCATCATGATAGAAGTGGTCTGCCAATGTTCTGATGTTTTTCTCGCCATACTGTTTGAAGTCTGTTGACGTGGTCTCTGGAACTGCTAGTGGGTCAAACAATGACAGAGCATCTAGTATCTCAGAGCTGCTGGAAAATCTGTTGTCGATGTTAGTTTGTAGGGCGGTGATGTATTTGTTCTGAAGATTTGATAATTCCTCGGCCTGCTTCGCTGACATGGAAAGTTCATCACTAAGGGACTGGTATCCATCTAGGTCGGCCCTTAGTTCTGCGAAAGCTGTATCTTCACGTGTGATTTCAGCTAGTTTCTGTTTGGCCAATGAAACTTGGGGTTTAATCTGTGAGAAATTCAGGGCATCTTTCTGGAATGTTTTGGAGAGCTGTGAGAGCACTGGCAACACTTTGCTGAGCACATAAACTGTACCCAAAAATTTTAGAGTTTTGAGTTTGGTGAGCAGGCCACATGCTATAGGGTCGGCATCCTGCAACTGCTGAAGAGTCAGGAGGACAGCTTGATATTCTGCTTTGAGAGCGACAATCGAGTGATCGAACGACAACCATCGCGTGCTGCAGGCTTTTTTCATTCGATGGGTAAGTATTGTTACCGTTTCTTCATTTGGCAGATTCGCCTTTTTCAGATTGACCTGAACTCGTAGAAAGATACCCAATCGTTTTGGAGAGTTCTCAAAAAACTTCCACAGACACCTCAGTGTCTCCTCGACTTGTTTTATATAAGCAAGCTCCTTTGAGGTGTCTGTACATGCCAGGGCCAGTTTATGACAAACACAGTGCACATTTACGAGATAGGGGCTTACTGTGCGGAGTTTAGCCGCAAGGCCGTTCACTCGTCCGAGCATTACAGACGCACCATCAGTGGATAAGCCAACAAGCTGATGCTTTATATCTAGGCCACATTCCTCCATCTCGCAACATACCAGCTCGAACAGTGACTGGGCATCGACAGATTCAAAAGCTTCTGTAACATTGCGAACTGAGAGCAGGCTGGTTTTAATGGCTCCATCTGGGTTTACATATTGCACAAATGTGACCATCTGGCAGTAGACGGAAATGTCTGTAACCTCGTCTACCATAATGCCAAGACATTTTGCACTCTGGAGTTTTGCAACAAGTTGTTTCTTCATTTCTCTCCCTAGTGTCAAAAAAAGGGAACGGATGGAAGGTTGTGATCGATGTCTGAAATGTCTGAGTTCGCTGACCCCCATGATTCTCTCTGTGAACTCAAGAAGGGGGAGGAATTTTCGGTTAGCAATTGCTTCACTCATCAGGAAGAAAGCTGTGTGAAATGCCTTCTCAAGAACAGTTCTGTTGACAGCCTTGGATTCCTCATATTCCTTATGAATCATGGACAGCTTTTGAAGATTTTCATTTTTGACAGCTGTTTGATGCCGCTCCGAGGATCCATGTGTTTTTATGGCATCCAATTTTAGTCTAGTACCTGGAGAGACAGAAAATGCCCCCTCATCCTTGTTCTGGACACATGTCACCATGTGCTTCTTGCACAGGACACAGTACAAACCAGAGCCCTCAACGTAACATAACCACCAGTTTGTCTTGTCGAACACCCAATTGTGGAGAAACTTCTTTTTCATGTTTTTGAGTCGCTCAGTTTCACCAAATGTTATCAACGTGCATGCGTTTGATGAACACTGGTAGTAGTTGTGCACAGTTTCATTTTCAAAGAATTCTGTGATTAACTGTTTCGTTTCATTGCTTGATAGAGCTGTTAGAGTTTTATTCTCAACAGATGTAGATGACGGTCTTGATGTTTTTGCCACAGTAGGTTGAGGACTCTCACAGGAATCAATTTCCACAACACCCACTTGTTCCACACACAGAGATCCATCAGTGGTATCATCTCTCAGCGATGCGGCTAGACTTGTATCTGTGAAGTAAATAAATGTTCAGGAATATAATACTCATAGTTTTCTTGACTTTGTTACGGAAAATGTAAATTGACTATTCTTTCAATAGCTTACCATCTCTCAATACATTAAATTGTTCGATTTAGATAAGATTCTTCTTTTCAATTAATAAAAAATTATTTCTCAGCAGATGGTTTATCATGTCGACATACCATCATTATCTTATAAATATTCATACTTTCTGAGAACTGATTTGATTAATCAGAATATATGGATGCACAGATTACGCTAAATTACTACTATGTGTAACATAATTCCTATCCGTCATGGATAGGAATTATGTTACACACACATTAGTGTGAAATGAGATATATCAAAAGCACTAAAGATAATGATCAAAACTTTTTCTTATATGATTTGTAAGAAAATGAATTTGATTTGCCCATATAAATTCCAGAATATAATTAGGCGCTACCTATTCAATAACTGGGATTGATAAAATTGGTAGCTATTAATACCGGTACTTGAGGGAGTAGAGGACATTCATTTTCCTGCTCTTATGGAACTGCAACCTGGTGATTTGTCAAAATTTCAAAACAAACTGAATTTCCTAGCAAAAGTACCCCGACATCTCAAAATGGGATATAAATCAACAACAGACATTTTCGAACAATTTATGCGTTTTACTGGTGGTTCGATAGTGTGATAGGACCGACCAAAACATTGGCCTTTTAGATTCAAGTGCTCCTGAGGTTGAAAATTGACATCCCCCAAAATTCACTCTAAGTCAACTTCAACAAGAAAGGGAACTGATCAATAAATGAATCTCCAATAATCCCCACCCTGATTCCCCACCCTCCTGTATCTAGGACTGGAAAGGCCCAGTTTATCTGTTATACTCCTAATATTTTCGAAGAAAGTATGGTGTCACCCTGTTTTTATTACATATTCAACAAGAACTATTTGTGTTTAGTACTATATAGCAAAATAGGGGAAATTTGACCTTGGGATGTTTCATTTATTGAGCATCAAGTAAGAAAAAATTCAAATTTCCCTATGTATTCAGTGTTATGGCTTTTAGGTGGTATACATGCATTTGGCTGCCATATTTTTTTAACGAGCATGGCGAGACCCCTCCCCCCACTCCATTTTTTCATGGATCAGCATGTCTTAACCTGATGAAAAAATATTGAAATTTAAAAAAACATTCAACCTCGAGAAATGAACGTCCTCTACTCCCTTAATAACTTCTGAACAAAGTGTACGTAAGAGTTGTGCCCCCTTGCCGCGTAAACAGTGGTTGCTATGCAAACTTATTTTCTTAAAGTGCTTGACAGGACGATTATTGTATTGATACACTGTCCATAATTATGATCGCAATTGAAATTAGTTGCATTTGCATCTTGATATTACCTTGTGGGGGGTCCTGCGTCTCTCTTCGCATAAATTTAAACAAACTTTGTTGACCGTCTCCCGGCCCGATACGCTTCTTTGCGGCCGCCATTTTACAGGTTGCTTTCGTCAGATTCGGGATCGTTCGGTCTCTCCCGTACAACTTATCGATATTCTCCGACGCAGGCATGTTTAAATGCATGAGTAATAGTATACGTCACCCCTTTGTGTGGAACATTCAGTTGTTTGAAACGGCGTTAAAGACACGCGAATGGAATTACTGATCATGACAGGTACGACTGCGTCAACTTCACCCGGTTTCAGGATATGAATAAATGATGTACATCGATATCGGCCAAAACTAGATAATGTATTTATTAATTTCAGAAAATCAAACGAAGTAGGCGGCTGAAATAATGTAGTAGACGTCTCACTGAGCCGCCGACCGGCTCCTAATGGGAAGCCTGAACAAGTATGGTGAAATTCCGTCCAGTAGTTCTTCAGATATCAGACAAGACCTGTATATACATGTACAAGTAGATCGGTGGGCGGACGGACACCGGACACGGACGAATGCACGCACACACAGCAAAACCTAATCAGATGAGGGGGCTATCTCAATAAAGCTTGCATTCAAGTTTGGTGAACTTCTGTCCAGTATTTCTCCACATATCTTGCAGACAAGGCCTGTATATACATGTACAAGTAGATGGGTGGACGGACGGACACCGGACACGGACGAATGCAGGCACACACACCAAAACCTAATCAAATGAGGGGGCTATCACAATAAAGCTTCCATCCAAATTTGGTGAATTTCCGTCCAGTAGTTTTGAAGAAATCTTGCAGACCATGCCTGTATGTACAAAAAATCGACCATAGAGGTCCAATAATAAACTTCGATATCGTGCCAACAGACATAAATCAGACATCAGTCTAGACAATGAAGGCCTGGTCAATGAACATTTTAATCTACCGGAACATTCATTTCAGCACCATTTTCAAATTATGCCAATAGAAAGAATTCCTACATTTCCAACACAGGAAGAAACTGACAATCACCGCGCACTCCGTGAATCCTTTTGGATCAAAACACTTCAAACACGGCAACCCTTTGGTATGAACATAGACCCAGGTAAAGTTGCTAACAAAGAGTTTATTCCCTTCGTTCTCCAATATAGCCGTAGGAATGTTGAAGCGGCCCGTATACTGAAGGAGGAATACGAAACACTCCAAACAAAACTCCGCTTACCATTTAATCTGAGACCTATCATAGCGTACTCAAAAAATCGGAGCTTACGCGATTTATTGGTAAGGAGTAAACTTCATCCTACATCGTGATCATTATCACGTGAAATTCTACATGGCATAAGCTAATTTATAGCGGCCCTATTTGAACTCTATATGAAACTTGTCTCTAGGAACACTTTTAAGATAAGAGATTTGGAAAATCCCTGTGCCCGTGCCTTCCACTTTTGAAAAATGTATATGTATGCCTGTGCCAGGTTTCTAAATTGTTCCTATAAAGCTCTAATATATTCATTGTTTACCTATGAGTTACACCGTCTAAACAAACTGAATTTTTTGGTATTGTGCTTATCCCCCTAAAACAAGTAGTTATGAAATCCTACAATTTTGAACCAAATAGTTTTTACTATGGTCTAATTGCTTGAGTAAACAATTTATGATCAAATATACGGGCAGGGTCTCCAGACAGTGCGTCTCTTTCCTGCTGATTAGGCAACACTAGAAATGTTATGCAGGTTTAGAAGATAAATGTTGTTACTTCTTGCCGGATAATGAGTTACTAAACACCTACTTAACAGTCTCAACAGACCCCATACAGACATAGCTGGCAAGAGCCTAACCATGCCAATTGGTTATTTGTAAACATAACTCTGAACACATTGGATTGAGGGATACTAATGATTCTCAGTTTATTATATTCCCATTTGGCGATTTGGGGCAGGCTCAGCTGGCAGAAATGTTTACAATATCTGAAAAATGCTGCCACCATCTGATAACACTTGCACTTGTCGAAGTAGTGTTGACTCTCAGAGAAGTGACGAAACATTATGCAAGGCAGCCTCACTCTCTGTGCACGCTTGTCAGCAAGGCCATCTGGGGGTGGCTCGGACGTTTATTAAGCGTAAGTGCTCAGAGACTATCAGCCGGCTTGTCAGATGTTCAATTTTGATTGATTTGGGGCGTAAATGTCCGGGTTTGCCCGGAGCAAATGCCCGTGTAGCAAAAATAAATCAGTAAACATTCCTATCAAGACCAACCTACCCCTGAAAATGATGAAAAGTTGCTTCTGTAATCTGTAAACCAGGGTTGGTGAGAGGGGAATGGATGGAGGGAAATTCTGAATAATGCAGGCACAAGAATAAACTGTATGTCTTTACACTAGCTAACTCGCCAAGAAAGTGAGGATTTCCCATGAGAAAGCTAACATAAATGGGAGAGACCGGGAGATAAAGAAATTGAGAAGGTTGATTTGGTCAGTCTTAATGAAGCTTTATTGCCTGGAGGCAGCTATAAAACTGGGAGACTGCAGGAAGTTGAGAAGGGTGACATGGTCAGTCTTAATGAAGATTTATTGCTTGGATGCAGCCATAAAGGCTGGGGGGCTGCCCAAGTTAGTTTACAAACTACATCAAATTAAACATTTGTTTCTAATTTGTAAACATAACTCTGAACACATTGGATTGAGGGATACTAATGATTCTCAGTTTATTATATTCCCATTTGGCGATTTGGGGCAGGCTCAGCTGGCAGAAATGTTTACAATATCTGAAAAATGCTGCCACCATCTGATAACACTTGCACTTGTCGAAGTAGTGTTGACTCTCAGAGAAGTGACGAAACATTATGCAAGGCAGCCTCACTCTCTGTGCACGCTTGTCAGCAAGGCCATCTGGGGGTGGCTCGGACGTTTATTAAGCGTAAGTGCTCAGAGACTATCAGCCGGCTTGTCAGATGTTCAATTTTGATTGATTTGGGGCGTAAATGTCCGGGTTTGCCCGGAGCAAATGCCCAAAAAGGAAGCGAAATTAGATGGGAAGTATCTATGAGCTGAGAGCCCCAAATAGGAGGAAAAGATATATATATGTATTATCATATAGGAGTCATACCTCTCACCAACCCTTGTAGTGCTAAAAGAGAAAACATGTCGAGAAACTGTCAATTCAGTAATGGGTATCAATAATACATATAAAATTACATAGTCATGCATAGAAAAGACTCTTGAAAGACGTTCAAGTCAGAAGAGTTCTTGTAGTATTATGCACAACTATAAACAAATAGTCTCTGCATTTCAAGAGTTCGTTGTAATCAATTGTCCAGCAGTGAATCACATATGTACATGTAGCACACATGTACACTTAGGCTTGTGCACACATATCCTTCTGAGCTTGGTGTAGTATATGGATATCTACAGAAGTATATCGTTGGCAACAATTGGAAGACCACCGCCCTAACATCTTAATTAAATGGTCTTCCATGCGAACGGACGAACAAGTTGATGCTGCTTCTTTTCTTAGAGAATGCCCACAATAATAATCTGCATTAACACCTACAGCCATCAGGAGATGTTTCAGGCATGAAATAAAATAGGATCGGGAGAGAGGTTTTAACTGTGCAGTGATAAATAAAGGCTGTGTACTACTAGAACACATATATGCTGTCGGAATTTAAGATACTCTTTCATATACTTGATTGGACAGACCTGAGGGTGCCCAGTGCTGAATAATCGAATCGTTACGCCCTGACGGAACGGGTCTGTTTTTGATGATTTTAATTGCAGTGTAAAGCTAGACTAATCAGGAACAAAAGCAATGTCACCAATGGACAAAGTGAGCTCAGGATCGAAATCCTTATATACTGTGAATTCACCACATCTCAAAAAGCCAAAAAAGGCTGTTGACAAGGCTGACAGTAACATAGCATCAATGAAGGAATTAAAAAATCCGATTTCCAGAATGGCGCACAATTTAACAAGCATTGGAAATTTGATTGGCAGTCTAGGTCTTCTGACAGACTTGAGGATGAGCCTGGGCAAGGCCTCACCAGATGCATTAACAAGAGGGTCACTATACCCTGCTTTGATGTAAAAGAAGCGGATTGCACACATGTGCAATTTAATTGTGCCTAATTTTAAATTTGATCTAAAACAATGGGCTATATAATATAGGAGAATATCCTTGGATATAAAAGGCATGTTATGTACATAAGATAGTCGAAACATTGTAACAAAATGCAAAAATTGTCTAAATGCAGAACAATATGTCTTGGATGTCCAAGAACTCACTGCCCTGTCCCACAAAACCAGCGGACATGGCAGCATCTGTAAACAGCTGCAAATCCCTGTCATCAACTCGACTATCTTCCAAAAACAAAGAAATACCATTCCATGAAGTTAGGAATGACTGCCACATGAACAAATCAGCCCTGCATGCTGCAATTAGTTTTACCATATGATGTAATTTGCTTAACAGAATGGGCTAACATGATCAAATATGAAATAAATGACCTGCCGACAGGTAAAACTCTCATAGCAAAGTTCATGTGACCTAACAGGCTAAGCATGATACGTTTGGTTATAGCCTTGGCAGATTGCACAATCAGATTTTTTTTTTTTTTTTTTTTTGAATATCTGCCTTCGACGATGCCTATTGGACTCATGCGATGAACTGGAAATAGGGAATCACTATATGGGCCTATCAAATAACCGTTACTACACTCAGCTTGAATTAGCCTAATGACATCTTTGGAAACAGTAGGTGGGTTGACAATACCTGTATGAAAACCATCATTATGACCCGAAATCAAATAGTGTACCCATTCACGGTCAGGGTGGTCCTCTAATAATTCTTGCAAACGTTCTATATTAATGGGAGTGGAGGCGGTCATATCAGATACATGTAAAATACCCCCAGAACTAGTTTGATTTTTACCCTCAAGTCATTGACTGAAAGAAGTGGTAGCACTTCTGGAGCTGCTAGAAGGGGCTATACTTCTTGGACTGTTGGAAGTGGGAGGAGCTTGTATCTGTGGGACAGATGACGAACCAGACATACACCGCACTTGAGGATGGGAACGGCATTTACACGTCAGCCATACATGGCTATATCTACAATTTTCAATGTTACAGCCCTGCTCAGTTTTGAAATTGTTGCAAATCTCAATGCCATTGTGAACAATACGTTTTCGGCCAAGAACCAGAATATTGTTCGGCCAGCTCTATAATCAAAAACTGGTACTCGTCCGATTCCTGTCTCCTGAATGGGTATTCGTCACACATAATGGTTTTGACTTTATTGAATGCTTTAATGAAGCTACTCAGACTAAGATTTCTAGATAATCTAGTATCCTGAGAAGATCTCACATGCACTTCTGTACCATGCACAAATAACATATTGGTAGTGTCCTCTACCTCTTCCATACAGGAATCGGTAGTTAAGAGTCTCGCCAGTTGACATATTGTCCTTGAATAATCTGTTGTCTGAGTTTAATTGGGACCACCGCTGCCTTAGGTGCCAAAGCCAGAGAAATACCCCATCCCACCCCTGAAATATGCGAAGATTGAGTTGCCTGAGCCTGACGAAGGCTGGCATTATCGAGGGCAGCACCAAACAAATTACCTGCCGTTGGCGCACCTGTACAGTACTTGAGTAAGCTGTTGCCAGGGTGTACGGGGTGCTGACTCTGGCCGAAGGCCCGACAGAGGTACGGCTGTCCGACCTATTATCATGCGTTTTTGAAGGTTTATTTGGAAAATATAAAAAAGTACTTCTTGAGATGACATGAAAACTGACACGATGATTGCTGAGCTCGTCGGCTACCTTCTGTTATGAATTCCGTCCATGACGTCACTCCCTTCTGCACGTGCGAGAGCTATTTTTAACTCGACTTTTCAGCTCAGTTTCAGTCATGGACAGTATCAGTTATCGGACACTCATCGTGAACAAGAATTTGACGTTGAAGTACAATGTATTTTCAAGTTTTGTGCATGACAATCGTTAGTTGGAGTTCTGTCATTTAAGATGATAAGATCATTGTTCAATTTTTATACGTATTTACTTGAGAGCGAGATCGGGAAGACAAGGTGGCAGATCGGATTTCGCATCCACGCCACAACATGAGAACTTTCGAATTTTGATGAAACGAAAATGTTAGATTTAAATTTTTCGGCTTTCGTGGCTACCTACAAATCCATATTTTGCATAACAATTAGAAATGATCTCTCCTTTGTTCTGACATATTATTGCCTTGTCATCACGAGCACAACACGTATGCACGAGATGCGTGTCCGATAACTGATCTGTCCGATAACTGTTCCGACACCAGTAATCCCAGGGAAAAAGTTTGTGGGAGTGAAATTGTTCATTGCTGCGTTATTAAATGGTCCCATAGAAGATGCCTGTTCGCCAAGCGATCTCTGCAACGTTTGGACCACTCTGGTAAGCTCCTGCGCGTGCTGAAATACCTTGGCTGTCTCTTCCTCAACGGCCGGACTGCCTTGGTCCTGTGGGTGCGTGTTGTATTGTTGTTGTTGTTGTGACGCCATACCGGAAATCTCGTTTCTCGGTCTCGTCTGTGTGGTCGAAGGCTCCGCGCAGCGGCTGGTGGTAACCACGTGTCCGTCTCGCTGGGCTGGTGCCTAGGTGGATTGCTGGCTGATCATCTCTGTGCCTGCCACGGTGAGTGGGGATTCAGCGACCCCGCTAGGCAGATTGTCCGAATAAAGCAAAACTAGCATCTTTTTCGGAAAGGTCGGCGATGCAATGATATTTCTTTTCGCCAACTCTTGGCGCAGCCTGTCTGCCGCTCAATTTCGGTAATCATTTCCATCTCATGGTGCCGATCTGCGTGATCGCCTGCTGTTCATAACAGTTTGGACTTTGCATTCTGTATCGGCGATGAAACGAGTTAGCTTCAAACAAGGAAAGCCTGCACAATTATCTGCACTGCGACACAACTCTGATAAATGAATAAGTTCACTTGAAGTTGTAGCTGGTATTTTTGAGTTCCTTTGAACAATCACCAAAATCTCCGGATTTTGAATAATCAGTCGTGAATGTATTCACTCAACAATGACAAATCGACGAAAACATTAGTAAATCCTTTAAAATTTGTGAAACTGAGAAGGATAACTCCGGAGAAATTCTGAATAATGCAGGCACAAGAATAAACTGTATGTCTTTACACTAGCTAACTCGCCAAGAAAGTGAGGATTTCCCATGAGAAAGCTAACATAAATGGGAGAGACCGGGAGATAAAGAAATTGAGAAGGTTGATTTGGTCAGTCTTAATGAAGCTTTATTGCCTGGAGGCAGCTATAAAACTGGGAGACTGCAGGAAGTTGAGAAGGGTGACATGGTCAGTCTTAATGAAGATTTATTGCTTGGATGCAGCCATAAAGGCTGAGGGGGCTGCCCAAGTTAGTTTACAAACTACATCAAATTAAACATTTGTTTCTACGGCCTGGGGATCATTTCTCGTACACTTTCCACGGTTTATTTCAATTTTATATAAAAGTAATTTTTTGAAAGACACAAAAACTGACCTGGTTAATGCTGGGATCAAGACCCTTTCCTAGAAGTAGTTTCGCGGGTTACGTGACCTTTCCCCGCACGTGCGGGAGCAGTTACTAACTCGACTTTTTCGGTACCTGTAACCCATGAGAGAGAGCAATTCCCGTACAGCAGACGAAAGTCGCAATTTTATGCTGAATTGTTGTAAATGTCATCGTCCATGCACTTAAATAGTTTATTTGAGTATTTTTAGAAGAAATAATATACTAAAGAGACAATTTACCAATCTGACTTTTCCGCAATCAAAGGCTGAACAGCGACTGTTGTTAGTTGAATGAAAAACGAGATTATTTTATCTCCGGAAAATCATCGGTAATCATCGGAATTATAACTCCGCTGCCGTCAATAACTGATAGCGTATCCAATAATGATCCGATTTTAATTTTGATAATATATTTGGAATCCTGAAGAAATACTCGTTTCAGAAATATATAGATTGATATATTTTTATGCTATTTCATGACGTAAAATTCAACTGGAACATGGCCCTGATTTACTGGAAAAGTGAGTTTGCCCCCATTTGATTGTGAACATTCGTTCGCAGATGGAGAGGGGCAGTCGAAGAAAAACAATGACTGCGCCCCGTGTCACATGACATAAACACAGCTGTCGAAATGGGATTGTCGTCTGGCTTTCGTAGAATGAATATCATGATCATCAGTCAGGTTACATATATTGGTTGGCGATAAAATGGACTCCCCACGTGATGGAAACCACAAGTAAGTATGCTCCAGAAAACAATTTACAAAAAAATAATACTTCCAAACATACCAAGAAGTAGAAATTTTGACAGACAAATTAAACTTCATCCCCGCACATAAGCAATCCACATAGAAAGTCACCACGTGCTTTGAACGCGCGCACGTGCGAGGTGTACGAGATTTGATCTGTACGAGAATCGATCCCAAGCCCGTAAGTATTCAAACATTTAAAAACAATGATTAAACACACAGGATACAACTATGGATGTTCAGATTATTCTAAAGTAAACATATGACATTGGTAGTCACCTTAAAAACACATCTTTCCAACAGTTGAGGTAGTTATTGTTTTTTGTGTTTTTTTGCAAGCCTCTTTCCCACATCTTGCTGCTTTTTGAGGGTATAAAACCAGTGCTTTACCATTAGAAATTCAGACTTGTTTCAGGCTACTGAGGAAGGAAAACCCATCCGAAAAGCTTCTAGCCACAGACGGTGTAACATTTGGCCATTTCCATTTTTTTTCTTTTGCATCATACATGTATTACTAATCAATCTTTGTTTCAGTTTCATTTGATTTTATTTGTACGTAATTTGTTGATCTATCTATTATTTTCATTATCTAGATTTTTTCTTCCAGTAATTGTCTTATAGGAAATTTGTATTATCATAACATATTTTGTATTTACATGTATTATAAAGCTTATATCTATCAAAGTTAACATGCAGCATAATTTAACTAGCTTTTCCTATATTACTTCTGATATACAGTACATAATTATTCTCTATACCAAAATTTAACTGAATTGCCATTTGTCCTAATTCTTTCTTCCCTTTCAGTTTCCCAAAAAGCTTGTTTTTCATCAAAATCACAAGTTCATACCTCATTTTTCGAAATTTTATAAACCATTTATAGACAAAAATTATATTAGAACAAAATTATGGCCAGGAAAAACGGCTCTACAAACAAAAGACGGAATTTTCATCAACCTCCGTCCCAACGTTCGGCCCCCAAAAACGCTTCCAACCAGACTTTTTCGGCTTTCTCTGGTCTTGTTAAAGCGCTGTATTCAGGTACTTCAGTGCCTACATCATATTGGCATCATAGAGGAGCATTTGGCAAACGACTCCCTTCCAAATTCCTTGAGACGTAGAGTTGAGGATATGAACAATTTCTTTAAGCCAGCTCAACGAACTCCTGACTTTGACTTTAGCATTGGACTGATCAATCAAAATTGGGCAAAGAAAAGTCTTATGGAGCTGGTTGGACATTACAAAAATTGCTTAACAAAATTGAAGTCACAGGTTATTTCGGCCAAATCTTCAAAAACCCTGGACTTCGACTGTGCATTTTCTAATGCCTTAAAATGGGGAAACGAAAACTACAAATCCAAATTGACAGACAGCACTATTTCGTCCTTTCGGAAATTTGTTTCGAATCTGAATCCCCCTATGATATCGGAGAATCGTTCGAGTAGTAACCAGCCTACTACCACTCCTCCATTATCTCGGCAAAATACTCGAGCACGGTCACAATCTCCTCTGCCCTCTACTTCGCGTGGAAATTTGGAATACCCATGCTACCAACTCTCCTGTTCGCCGACCCCCACCTAATCATTCTTCATCTACTGTATCTTCTCGACCTACTCCTCTATCCCCACGTACCACTCCTAGACCTACCAACCCTGCTCCTTCTACTTCCACTAATACCTATGCTGACGCTGCAAGGTCTCCTCCATCAAACGATATGCGCTCATCATATCGTCAAAATTCGAACCCGAAATTCTGGCAATTTAGGCACGAAACTCAAAACAAAAGGGAATGGCGCCTCCCGGCAGTTACCAAAAAGGTTTTGCTTTTTGGCTCATCAAATCTTTCACGTATTAATTCAGACCCCCATCCTGATGTGCAAGTAGAGTGCTATCCTGGCGCTAAGTTTCAACATTTTACACAGATTTTGGACCGCTACAACGGGCCTTCCCAACCCGACAAAATTCTCTTGAATATTGGTGTAAATAACAAAGCAGAAGAGCCTTCAAAAGCCAGAAGTAATATGAGCAATATGTTGAGCTGTTTGAAACGTAAATTTCCCAAGTCAAAATTGTATTTTATACAGCTCCAAGTTTCGGACACACTTCCAGCCAGTGAATGCTTTTGCATAAATCAGATAAATGAATTTGCCTCTTCAAAAAGACAACTCAAAATTATCGATAGAATCGATCCTGGCAAATTCAAGGTTGGTAGGGACAACATCCACTGGACTGAAGATACGGCAAATTGCCTGTATTCACACTGGCTCAATACTATAGGTTTAAACTAAATTTGGGACAGGGCACGTGCCACCCTACTCTTGGTCTAGGTACTAGTATAGTAAATCTGACTGGTGACCTTGACCTAACACAATCTGACATCTCTCTTCTCAGTCGAGGCCTTTCCTTTGTCCCGACACCTAGATCAAAACCTACACCTGAGGACCGCATAGATCAACATATAGAGAAGATGATGCAAACATCTAAGATCACTAATGAATTCAATCGTCGGGTGAGTCTAGCAGACCGCTTCAGATTTTCAGCTGGAGAAAGACCACCCTTCACAGAGAAATCTGGGTATGTGCCACCGAATGTTGACCAAGAAATTCCAAAAGCTGTTAAGGCCCTTGAAGAACGAATTAATGACCTAATTTCAAATGGGCGATTCAGAAACATTCCAAACTTATCCTTCAATGAACGCCAATCTTTAACAAAACTACGCAAAAACCACAAAATCGTGTTAAAACCTGCAGATAAGGGCTCAGCTACAGTTATAATGTCAAGGGAAAACTATGTCAAAGAAGCCCAAAGGTTACTTGGCAACCCTAAACATTACAAAAAACTGGATGGAGAAATATGGCCCCAAGATCATCCAAGGCTGCTCAACATTGTGGCAGATCTAAATAGGAGGCAAATCATTTCGAACAAACAGTTTGAATACTTAGCACCCAAAAGAGACGCAAGATCGAGACAGTTCTATCAGGGCTCGAATTAGAGAAAATGCAATGGCCTGCTATTTTTCTTCGGATACGTAAAAATCGCAGGCCAAACCTTAGATGACCTGCTATTAGTAAATTTGACCTGCAGTTTTTCAAAATTTCTAGATATATAACATAAATTAGTTCTTTCTCTTTCTTGTTGGCAGAGGTACTTCCATCCATTAGAATGCTGAAAAAATTCACTTCGTCCAGAATTTCATTTAGTTCATCCAAATAAACTTCTGCAATGTTATCTACAAATTCTGCACACTGATGGTCATTTATATAGGTGTCCCCAAGCAAGACCCCGTGTTTCTTCTCCAAACTGGCTAGTGGGACAAATTTTGTGAATGCAATTTCCTCTTTTGCTATGAGGAATGCAATGTCAAACAGTTTAGTAATTTTTTCTGCATCTTGGGATTTGAGTTTACATGTATTTAAACTCTGGCCAATAACAGTATGAGAAGCTGGTGATTCCCCACGTTGTCTGAATTCTTCATCTCTTTCTAATGATTCTGCCTTCTTATGCGGATCACCCTTCGAATGAGTGATTATTGAGTGCTTTTTCACGTTCGTTGTACCGATTATCCATGCGTTTTGATAGTTCCGAGTGCTACGTATCTGCTTCTCATACTTGGCGCACAACTCACAATTGACCTCCGTAACAAGCGTGTGTCCGCCTTTTATGATCGTTTGTTTCGCGTTCAACCAGCTGAATCCCCACGATTTAACCGTGGACAGTTTGACAGTATTTTGTGCCATGTTTTAGGCGTTTAGCATCGAATACCACGCTGGCTTCTCGCTTGTCGGATGTTGTTAACGGATACGGAAGTAATAACGGCAGGCATGCGTGCACACAACAAGGGAGACAACTTCGGACCGACTTACTTGCCACAACAATCGGATCGGCGCCAGTTCAGTACTTCGAGCCGTACGAAAACATTTTGACGTACAAAGATTGCTGTAATGGTTTGGCAGTACGAATATTTTCAATATCGAACGGAGAATCGATCTTTAGGCATTTCATTCGCCTAAAAACTTATCGCCTGCTATTTTTTCACTATTTTTTTATTTTAGCAGGTCAATTTTCACTTGGCCTGCGACAGGCAAATTTTCGCCTGCTTTTCGCCAATAGCAGGGCGCCATTTCGAGCCCTGTCTATATCTTACCAAAAATTCATAAACCTATAGATAAGTGGATAGATAACCTTACACCCCCTGGGCGCCCTATTGTTTCAGATTGTGGGTCAAATTCTTACTACATTTCGGAATACATTGACTACTACTTGAAGCCTATCGCTAACCGATATAGTAGTTATTTGAAAAACACTGAAGATTTCCTGTCAAAACTTTCCAGCATCCAAGCTCCTCCCAACACCTTACTTGTCACTATGGATATTGAATCCATGTACACTAATATTGACATTGATAAAGGTATTCAAGCTGTTAAAGATGCTTTTCAAAGATTTCCCGATCCCAATCGCCCAGACAAAGAACTTTTGGAATTATTAGAAATTAGTCTAAAAGGTAATGACTTCGACTTCAATGGAGAGTTCTATCAACAAATTAGTGCAGGGCCGTATCCAGAGATTTTTGGGGCATACCGGTATTCGATGTTGTTGTTGTTGTTGGTTTTGCACGTAAATTTGATGTTTGTTGCTGCTGCACAATGACCACGGAATCTCCGATGCTGTTGACTTACATCAGGGTTTGTTGGATCCTCGAAAATACCAGTTCAGTGCTTTAATCAGTGCCAGGGTGTATATTTTCCCGTTTTCCCGTAATCCTGTTCTCTCAAACACATGGTCTTTGTTGTTGCCACCGATATAGCGCATTCCCCACACATCGGTTGTTCTCAAGTTTTTGATTGCTGTAGGAAGACCAGGCGTAAACCACCGTAGCACAGCGATCATTGCCTACTAGAGGGGTCAATGCAATGCCATTTAAAGTATGTAATGCATAAAGCGTGGCCAGCAACGCGTGTTCAATGTGTATTGGACTCAAAGTTATGATAGCGGTCGCAAGGCTGTGTTGAATTACAAAGTTTGAAGAAGGCTTCAGTTGAACTCCAGTTTAATGTAGTACGGTTGAGCAGCCAAAAAAGATATTTTGACCCTGAGTTTGGGCGCCTGAGTTTGGGCGCCCATACCGGTATACCGGCATCAAAATGGCCCAGGATACGGCCCTGTAGTGGTTGTGCAATGGGTAAAAGGTTCAGTCCAAATTTTGCCACTATCTATGTAGCTCATTGGGAAGAGCAGGCTTTAAGAAAATCAGATAAACAGCCTCTCTTATACCTCAGATATTTAGATGACATTTTTGTACTTTATAACCATTCCAAGGAAGATTTCGGAGTATTTTTCGAAACTCTAAATAACCATGACCCAAATATCAAACTCGAAGTAGTTATTCATGACTCTTCTGTGGATTTTTTGGACCTAACAGTTTTTAAGGGACCTGGGTTTCAGAACACTGGATATTTAGATTACAAGGTATTTTTTAAACCAACTGATACCCACGAACTCCTACATGCCAAATCTTTTCACCCGACCCATATATTTAAGGGCATAGTCAAATCTCAAATCATTGAATTCCATAGAAATTCGAGCGATATACAGTATTTTCACCACTCATGTGCGATCCTGTTTCGAGCATTGAAACCTGGAGGCTATTCCGCCCGGTTTTTACGGCATATTAAATCTGAAACACTTCGCCAAATCACAAACTGCCAGATAAATGACGTTCGTGAGTCAGAACCTGTAAGGATAAAACATAAACACCCTAATCATGGCAATGGTAAGACCTCCAAATGTCTAAAACCTCAGTGTAAACTGGACGAAGTACTTGCTACACAATCAACTTTCAAAAGCGAACAGACCAAAAATGAATACAAGCTTAAGGATCAACTAAACTGTGACATGGAGAATGTAATTTACTTAATTACGTGCCGAAAATGCCTGAAACAGTATGTGGGCGAAACTAAGAATAAACTTCGATATCGTGCCAACAGACATAAATCAGACATCAGTCTAGACAATGAAGGCCCGGTCAATGAACATTTTAATCTACCGGAACATTCATTTCAGCACCATTTTCAAATTATGCCAATAGAAAGAATTCCTACATTTCCAACACAGGAAGAAACTGACAATCACCGCGCACTTCGTGAATCCTTTTGGATCAAAACACTTCAAACACGGCAACCCTTTGGTATGAACATAGACCCAGGTAAAGTTGATAACAAAGAGTTTATTCCCTTCGTTCTCCAATATAGCCGTAGGAATGTTGAAGCGGCCCGTATACTGAAGGAGGAATACGAAACACTCCAAACAAAACTCCGCTTACCATTTAATCTGAGACCTATCATAGCGTACTCAAAAAATCGGAGCTTACGCGATTTATTGGTAAGGAGTAAACTTCATCCTACATCGTGATCATTATCACGTGAAATTCTACATGGCATAAGCTAATTTATAGCGGCCCTATTTGAACTCTATATGAAACTTGTCTCTAGGAACACTTTTAAGATAAGAGATTTGGAAAATTCCTGTGCCCGTGCCTTCCACTTTTGAAAAATGTACAAGTAGATGGGTGGACGGACGGACACTGGACACGGACGAACGCAGGCACACACACCAAAACCTAATCAAATGAGGGGGCTATCCCAATAAAGCTTCCATCCAAATTTGGTGAAATTCCGTCCAGTAGTTTTGAAGAAATCTTGCAGACCAGGCCTGTATGTACAAAAAATCGACCATAGAGGTCCATGTCCCCCGCTAGCAGCACCAGTTATGGTGGATTACATCCACCATAACTGGCGCTGCTGCTGCGGGAGCCATGAACCTCTATGGTCGATTTTTTGTGGTCGATGATATCTCTTATCATTGATGAAGAGTATGATTTGAAGATGGAGATATCGCTGATGAGCGATGCACCCCACAGCGGTGAGGTAATGGTTGCATTTAAATATTTTTAAGGTGTTGACAGTCAAGTTATACACTATAAATATTCCCAACCGTCCTTTCACCAATGTCAAGGCACACCCCAAGTTTGAAGTTGATCGGTTAAATCGTTCACGAGTTATTGTCCGGACAAGAAAATCTAAGATCCAACTGCTTATAATCCAATATGGCTGACGGCGGCCATATTGGATTATGCACATTGCTGAAAAACAATCCCAACCGTCCCCTCACCGATGTCAAGGCACTCCCCAAGTTTGAAGTAGATCAGTTGAATCGTACGGTACTGCAGTTATTGTCCGGACAAAATCCAAATACTTATAATCCAAAATGGCTGACGGCGGTTACATTAGGCACATTGCTGAAAAACAATCACAACCGTCCTCTCACCGATGTCAAGGCACATCCCAAGTTTGAAGTTGATCGGTTAAATCGTTCACGAGTTATTGTCCGGACAAGAAAATCAAAGATCCAACTGCTTATAATCCAATATGGCTGACGGCGGCCATATTGGATTATGTACATTGCTGAAAAACAATCCCAACTGTCCTCTCACTGATGTCAAGGCACTCCCCAAGTTTGAAGTAGATCAGTTGAATCGTACTCCAGTTATTGTCCGGACAAGATCCACCTGCTTATAATCCAATATGGCTGACGGCGGCCATATTAGATTACGCACATTGCTGAAAAACAATCCCAACCGTCCTCTCACCAATGTCAAGGCACACCCCAAGTTTGAAGTTGATCGGTTAAATTGTTCACGAGTTATTGTCCGGACAAGAAAATCTAAGATCCAACTGCTTATAATCCAATATGGCTGACGGCGGCCATATTGGATTATGTACATTGCTGAAAAACAATCCCAACCGTCCTCTCACCGATGTCAAGGCACACCCCAAGTTTGGAGTTGATCGATTAAATCGTTCACGAGTTATTGTCCGGACAAGAAAATCTTACGGAATCACGGACACCTGTGTTTCTAAGTCCCCCACTAAGTAGCGGGGGACAATAAATGGATGGACTAGTGGATGAACGGACACGGATGGACGGACGGACAGATGGGCAAAGCGATCGCTAGGGGTGCATAATAAATATCAACCTAATGTAGTTTCCAAAACTCACCTTTCTCACCAGGTAGCAGGTTTTATTGCGTATTTCTGCGGGGACGAATTCTAGAGACGTCTGTGACCACTTAGTGATGTCACCAGTTGGCTGGATGTTAGCTAGGTGGCACTGCTTGGCATAGTTCCCATGCTTCATAAACCTCTCGTGTAACTTGTGAAGGTCGTTAGTTACGATGTCTTCAACTATTCCAAAATCCACCATGAAAACCTGTAAAAACACAGTACAGTGTCAGCTTATCAACCCATGACAAGATTTAAGCTCTGTTTTTGTTTCAAATGTAAGACAAACAAGAGCTGTGAGCTCACATATCCCCCGTCAGATTTCCCCGTCAGATGAGACCATTAACAACATGGAAATAAATAGAATCTGATATTGAAATACGAAGCTGCGCATCTGAAAACCCCTCGGCTCTGGGCGCCAGCCATTCATAATGTATTCAATTTAAAACAAGACTTCAGGAACACCAAGCAGTCAAGTAACAAATATACAGATTATGAAAAATTTTGCCATTAGAAATGGCCTCAAACGTTTCCGTCCAATCAGAGAAACCGGTATTCATTACATAAGTCTGTTGATGCATCGACGATGTATACCAAATTTTACATCGAACATTTGAAAATTATCTGAGATAGAGATCCCTAATGATTTCGCATAAATTAAAGATGGCCGCCCATCCTTCCCACCACTCAGAGAAACTGATGTGGTTATTCATTGCAAGTCTCTTGATACATAGATTCTGTATACCAAGTTTCATATAGAACACTGAAATGGTATCAAAGATAAACATCATTAAAGATTTTGCATAAATTAAAGATGGCCACCAAGGTTTCCGCCCAAGCAGAAAAACCAGAACTGTCTATTGATACATCGATGATGTATACCAAATTTTACATTGAGCACTTGAACCGTATCAGAGATATAGATCATTAATGATTTCGCATAAATTAAAGATGGCCGCCCATCCTTCCCGCCACTCAGAGGAACCGATGTGGTTATTCATTGCAAGTCTCTTGATACATCGATGCTGGATACCAAGTTTCATATAGAACACTGAAATGGTATCAAAGATATATATCATTGAAGATTTTGCATAAATTAAAGATGGCCGCCAAGGTTCCGCCCAATCAGAAACGCCAGAACTGTCATTTATCGTAAGTCTATTGATGCTTCGATGATATATACCAAATTTTACATCGAGCACTCGGACAGTATCAGAGATAGAGATCATTAATGATTTTGCATAAATTAAAGATGGCCGCCCATCCTTCCCGCCACTCAGAGGAACCGATGTGGCTATACATTGCAGATCACTTGATACATCGATGCTGTATACCAAGTTTCGTATAGAACACTTGAATGGTATCCGAGATATATATCATTGAAGATTTTGCATAAATTAAAGATGGCCGCCAAGGTTTTCACCGAATCAGGGAAACTGGTTTGGTCATTCCTTTGAAGTTTCTTGATGCATCGATGATCTATACCAAGTTTCACACTGAACAGAAATGGTACCTAAGATACACAAGATTAATGATTTCGCATAAATTAAATATGGCCGCCAAAGT
>JAVTVY010021719.1:0-88429 GCA_036873755.1 Hanleya hanleyi
TGTACGACCATCCTTTCACAATCACCAATCGGGCGTCGCTAGAGACGATGCTGGCCCAACTGGACACTGTGGATTCCTTGGAATGGGCCTATGAACAGCGTCCCAACACCAAATGGATAGTGGAGAGGGTCACCAATGTTACGTTCTTCGTGGTTAAACTGACCCACCACCCCCATCGGCTGAAAGTATTCACCCATGCACTGAAAGATACTCAGAATGTGCAAACAACTATCTGAGGATATGTTTCCTCAACGGTATCCTGGCCTGCCCGATGACGATTAGAACAAACGGTTCAGGCAGCGAACATGGCCGGGAAGATGGAACTTTCTGAAATGGCGACTTCAGCATTGACAAGAGAAGCCGAGAATAAGATCGTAACGGACAGGAACGAATATGACAGATGCAAATGGTGGCCTCTGATTGGACAAGAATATTCTTGAATTGTAAATATACCCAATGCGGCTCCCCCAACGTGGGTATGATGTAACATTGGGGGGAATAAACTATATGAAAAAAACTTCTTGTTGTTGTTGTTCTCTCATGTGTCATCCTTGTTGTTGTTGCTGTTGTTGTTCTCTCTCCCGGTCTATATCATGGCGTTATGTTAGAGTATTAAGGTGTAACGACAGGCGTCGACGGGCGTCACTGCATTTCGAAGAATTAGTGACAATTCCATGGAATATCAGAGCTTCTGAGCTATTTCACCAGGGCGTTGAAGCATTAAGAATGGCGTTGGTGGGCGTTGCTACAAGATGACATCTCACACGACGCGTTCGCACCGCGGATGGTCCATCTCTACATCAAGTAACATCCTTCACTGCTAAAAAATGCCCACTTTCGCTACTACTCGTACTGATGACGTGACCAATGACGTCACAGATGCTGTGGATATCCCTCAAATCGATCTCTACACCAAATACCATCCTTCACTGCCCCAAAATGCTCACTTTCGCTACTACTCCTACTGATGACGTCACCAATGACGTCACAGATGCTGTGGACAGCCCTCAAATCGAGGTCTGCACGCCGAGAACTACAAGATGACACCCCACACGACGCATTCGGACTGAGGATGAAGCATCTCTACCCCAAATACCTTCCTTCACTGCCCCCAAATGCACACTTTCGCTACTACTCGTACTGATGACGTCACCAATGACGTCACAGATGCTGTGAACAGCCCCCAAATCGGGGTCTACACCCCGAGAGCTACAAAATGACACCTACCAGGACGCATTCGGACCAAGGATGGTCCATCTCTACCCCAAATACCTTCTTGTACTGCCCTAAAATGCCCACTTTACTTACTACTCGTACTGATGACGTCACCGATGACGTCACAGGTGACGTGGGCAGCCCTCAAATCGGGGCCTACACCCCGAGAGCTACAAGATGACACCTTCCAGGACGCATTCGGACCAAGGATGGTCCATCTCGACCCCAAATACCTTCATGTACTGCCCCAAAATGGCCACTTTACTTACTACAACCAACTGCGCGTGCGCAGATTAACGCGACTTGCACTTAAAAACACACCATTCTGACTCTACCCCACACAAGCTTCACTTTGACACCTTCCACGACCCATTCGGACCCATAGCGGTCCATCTCTACCCCAAACACACCCATATACCCCCTCAAAATGCCTGCTTTCTATACTACGGCCAGACTGCGCATGCGCAGAGTATTGACAACGCACGAATCATTAGTGTAGTCAAGTGCTCCTGCATGAGGGCTTCAAAACAAGGCCTCATACGACACCATTGGACCACCAGGGACTCACCTAGACTCCAACATGTCCACCCCGTATGGATTTATACATACATTGGGCTTATATCCCAGTATATGAGTCTATATGGGTCTATATGGGTCTATATGGGCTGTATGGTACTTTTTCAAAAATTTCACCGTTTCGTGCCGGGACACTTCCTATCATGTTTGTCTTGACGAGACTAAGAAAACAAATCCAAACAACCATACCGCAAATGTCTAGAAGTAGGTTTCCCAGTGGGACAAACATTAGTCCTATACCCCTAGTATGGGACTATATGGGTCGGGACACTTCCTATCATGTTTGTCTTGACGAGATTAAGAAAACAAATCAAACAACCATACCGCAAATGTATAGAAGTAGGTTTCCCAGTGGGACAAACATTGGACCTATACCCCCATAACCCGTATATGGGTCTATATGGGGCTATATGGTAATTTTTCAAAAATTTCACCGTTTCGTGCCGGGACACTTCCTATCATGTTTGTCTTGACGAGACTAAGAAAACAAATCCAAACAACCATACCGCAAATGTCTAGAAGTGGGTTTCCCAGTGGGACAGACATTGGTCCTATACCCCCAGTATGGGCCTATATGGGTCTGTATGGGCAGTATGGTACTTTTTAAAAAATTTCACCAATTCGCTCCGCGACACTTCCTATCATGTTTGTCTTGACGAGACTAAGAAAACAAATCCAAACAACCATACCGCAAATGTATAGAAGTAGGTTTCGCAGTGGGACAAACATTGGTCCTATACCCCCAGTATGGGACTATATGGGTCTATATGGGCTGTATGGTACTTTTTCAAAAATTTCACCGATTCGCTCCGCGACACTTCCTATCATGTTTGTCTTGACGAGACTAAGAAAAGGAGACCCCACAACCTATACCGCAAATGTCGAGAAGTAGGTTTCCCAGGATGGTCCTATACCCCCATACCCCATATAGGCATTTTCCCGTAATTTAGGATAAAGTCCGTCTTCCGTATTTTTTCAGGAAAATTTTTACATACACCCACCCTGGAACTAGGGGGAGATAACTCTGTTGATAGGCAAGCCCCGTTAAGCCCGGCGACCTATATACCCCCCATACCCCATATAGGTGTTTTCCCGGATTTTAGGAGTAAAGTCCGTGTTCCGCTTTTTTTCTGGAGAAAGTTTTACATGCACCCACCCATGACTGGATGCCCCTTCACATAGGCTTCACAATGATACCTCATATGACCCCATTGGACCATTAGTGGCTCCCCTAGATCCCAAAACGTCTATTTCCATACCCTTTGGCCACCGCGCATGCGTAGAATGGTGACAACGCTCGAGCCACTAGTCCACTCAGATGCCCCCTCACATAGGCTTCACATTGATACCTCATACGACTCCATTGGCCCATTAGGGGTTCCCCTAGCTCCAAAACGTCTATTTCCATACCCTTTTCCCACAATTCCCTGTCTGCGCATGCGCAGAATGGTGACAACGCTCGAGCCACTAGTCCAGTCAGATGTCCCCTCACATAGGCTTCACATGGATACCTCATACGACTCCATCGGCCCATTAGGGGCTCCCCTAGATCCCAAAACGTCTATTTCCATACCCTTTTCGCACAATTCCCTGTCTGCGCATGCGCAGAATGGTGACAACGCCCGAGCCGCTAGTCCAGTCAGATGCCCCTTCACGAATGCTTCACATTGATACCTCATATGACCCCATTGGACCATTAGTGGCTCCCCTAGCTCCAAAACGTCTATTTTCATACACTTTGGCCACCGCGCATGCGCAGAATGCCGATATTTCAACCCCACACCCAGCCCATCAGATGCCCCTTCACGAATGCTTCACTTTGATACCTCACTCGACCCAATCGGTCCACTAGGGACCCCTCTCGCCCCTGAAGATTGCCGGAGAATGCCGGAGAATTTGGGACTACTTTTTCTCCGCGGAGGCAGACCGCATCACCACCAGACCGCATCACCGCGGAGGAATACACACGCCCGATTGACGCAGACCGAAAGTGACGTCATACATGACGTCACACTTCAGTACATGTCCTATCATGTTCACACTCCTGCATGTCATAAAAGACCGATTCTACCTTATTTGGAGGGTTCCCGATTGGCGCTCTTTTTCGGGTACCCCAAATAGTGACGTCATACATGACGTCACACTTCAGTACATGTCCTATCATGTTCACACTCCTGCATGTCATAAGGGTGCACTCCAGAGATTCTTCCATTCGGCATGGAATAGACTATGGGTCCGTTTTTCGGCCACCAGTTGTCGTAAAACCTTCAACCCAAAACACTTATATGTATATATTTCTGAAAGAGCATGATGAAACTATTATTTTACGATATAACACTGCTATGTTATAGAAAAATTAAACTCGAACATTCTCGTCCATGCTTGCTTCATTTTTCCTAGAAAACCCCTTAAAAATGTCGAAAAATGGTCAAATTCGGCTCAATTTCGAGAAAAATCTGTGAGAGCGATTTCAATTAAACTTCTTACTCACGTTCCCTGGTCCGGTCTCAACTTAAAAAGGCAAACAAGAGTGGGTGTCAACCTGCCCGTTTTTTGTCAGATTTTCTTCCCGTAAGTGAGTCCCGATTTTTAGGCACACCCAAGGGGCATAACTGAGGCGGGACAAACTTTACTCCATGATCCCGATCAGCGTGTAGACGAAGCCAGCACTCGATTTGTACGTACTCGTTTGCAGCGTTGATAATGCTGAATAGGATGGCATTATAGATATAAGCTATTAAGAAGACAAGAAGAATTATGATGTAGCAAAACAAGGGCAGTCTATCGTATTATGAAATTAGAGAGGGGCCATTACTACGAAACTGTGGAGGTACACCTAAAAGTCAATTCTATCTTATTTGGAGGGTTCCCGATTGACGCCACAGTCGGGTACCTCGAAAATGGTAAGGAAATTGCGGTTTATATACTACTGACGACGGCTGAATTATGAATGACGGACTAGACGCTTGTATTACAAGTTTCTGAAATAATGCTTTGTGACGTTGATTAAAATTCTCACATTTAACACAGGATCTAGAAAAAAAGACTTTCACAGTCAACGTTCAACCCGTCAATATGGTTTATCGTTGCTCTAAGTGCGGCAAACGTCACCAGACACCACGGTATGATGTGACACCAGAAGAATGCACAATAGTACGTCGAGATCGAGACGCCAGAATCCAAGGAACCCTCAGAGGCAGAGGCTGCTGATTCTGAGAGTCTACCGACTGATACAGAAATCCTACCCACTGACAGTCCGGTTGAGTGCTCGGTCGCTGATAACTAGGCTACGAAGGAAAACGAGGAACCTACCTTTTGGGCTCGTATTTTGGATGAGGCTATTAATAGTCAGTATTCTGTTCAGGAATATTTACAACAGGCGTACATCCACATGCGACTCCACGTGCGTTGTACATCGGATCCACATGCCTAGTGAATATGCGTTGAAGGGCGCTAACAGACGTCGATGAGTGTTACGGTGAATATCGGTGGTGGCTATCTCCGACAATATTAAGACGGATTTTAAGAGTATTCACAGTGTACAGGCGAAATGCTGTAAAACCACTATGTATTGATCATTTTCTCTGATAGTCAGCGTTTGTCAGGTGGTCCAGTGGATTAAGACTTACGCCAGTCTTAACTGCTGGTCCACCCGCCCATAAAAACAATACACAATTCATTGTGTTGAGTGATATCTCATCTTTTATTATTCAGTTAATAACTCCAAGAACCAAACAAAGAACGCACTGTATTCTGTACCCTACAGGGGAGGGAAGTATACCACTGTAGACAAACCCATAAGTCACTATCCACATGGAACATGCCTGAATCCAGAAGTTTCGGTGGATGAACCCCGATGTCTCTCTACCCTCTCGATCTCGATAAAGAGCCTGACTTCCCTATGGCGCAAGCCTGTTTACAGGAATATCGCTGGGTAAAACTCCGATGTCTCTCATTCTTCTCGTTCTCATTAAAGCATTCCAATGCTATGGAAGCATTCCACATGCTATCAGCCCTATGGGCTGATGTATATAGGTGTAGTTAGGCGCCTGGTCTCGAGTGCGGATCAGAGCGACGGTGCTTTCGCTTTTACTACACGACTGCGCATACGCATGATGGCTTCATCGGTCAAAGTCACAAAACGGCTCTGAGACCACCCAATAGTGCAGCGGGCCTTGACACAAGTACTATATAAGTTATGAGCTGGATTGATTGGGATGGGCGTGTGAGTTCCCTACTTGCCACTATGGTGTCAGGAACTAGACAAAGATGTACACTGACCATATAGTACATAAGGATATTTCTGAGCGTTAAAATCAGCCGGCTGATCGGGATTGGAGCGATATGCAAGAGGTCTAGGGACTAAAAAGCAACCATATGACTCTACAGGAAAGCATTCGTCGACACCTAACATTCAGACCCGGGAATTCGGTGGATTCTCGGATGTAGCCTTAGTATCTCAGTCGCGCTTTTATTGCAGCTGTTCATGTGGAGACAATGAAGTATCCACACGGCGCCTAGCACCGGCTTAAGCGAAATTAGATATGCTAGCTCGGGAGCTGCGATGACCGGTCAGCTCAAGCAACTCATCTGAGGATAATACTGGTCCTGTCTCTGCAGGTTAGATTCGCGAAAATGCCACCCCATGCCATTTTTGTTACGACACGTTCAAGTATGTCCACTGCAAGTCATGTGACCATCCCTACTGCACCAATCAGTACCGAGCTAGTTGAAAAGTACCGAGCTATTGGATATCCCACCCTATCTTAGAAGCAAACCAAGCTTAAAATGACATGTTGACTCTGTGTGCAATAAGGGATTCAGTCTGGTGGTTGCCAGATACACGCACCCCGACATGTGCAGACTTGATTCCCGGACGACCCGTTACAGAAAGCCTCATGACCAGAAATGTTACATCATCACCGGAAGCCACGTGACCGGAAGCTGTGCTAGAGAAAAAGCATATAGGGCGGCATACGCACACGGAAGTTGACGCTTCAAGCCACACACCACTACTATATACGTATGCCCCTCCGGATCCCACATCTCTTCTGCTGCGAATTATTTTTTCCAATAATTTGCAAGCCAGACCAACTTGGGAAATTCTAGATTCAGCAAGGTAGAAAAGTTGCATTTTACTGAAAGGCATGCTATTTAAAAACATCTGTAGCAAACATCATTCTCAGTTAACTCAGATAACATAACGGTATATACCATCTTGGTTTACCCACATTGTAGCAAACATATGCATTTGACAGGATACATTTTATACACTGGACCAAATAATAGTTCCGAAACTTATTTTTATAATTAAAAGTTAGTTCTAGGACAAAAATGAAACTAAAATAGTGAGAATATGTTTTCGGAGAAAATGTGTACCAACCTAATAACGCTCCTTTATCAAGAAGAGTCCAATTCCCTGGTTTAAAATATACAATCGTGATTTTGTCACAAACTCTGGTGATTCCGTCACGAACTAGATTTAATCCATATATGATGACCCAATTAACTCATTTCTTACCAGAAGGAAATTTGTATCATCCATTACTTAAAATTTGGAGTTACTCAGTTATAAGAATAAAAGGTCTGCTTGACACAACATATTGTCACCAACAGGCTTCTGAAGTTTAAAAATACCTTCCAAACCGTGATTCCATCACCGTTGAAGTCATTACAATTTTGCTTTGGTCTATCGACAAACGATGGAGCTATACCGCTCTGCCCAACCGACCAATCAGCGAGCGAGACAGTTCAACGAGTCAGAAAAAACACCTATCACATCGTCGTAGGGCAAAAACATACCTGTACATCTATAACATATCTACACGCTGAAGAGTAGGACTGGAAGGGTCTCGGCACCGTTGATTGACTTTCGTCGGTAAAGTCATGGTGCTCATGGACGATGGTGAGCCATCCGTTTTACCGGAAATGAGGTAAATCTGCATGCGCATTAGAAAAAGGGCATTCTCGGGTGGGAGTTTTGGGGTATATGTGGAACTAAGTATAGAACAAAGTGATCGATTAGGTTTATGCTGTAGGGCCGTTGGTTGACTTAAACCGGGGACACCTATAGTGTCTTAGTACTTTGACGCAGTCAAATGAAAGAAAGAACGCGAGATCAGCAACAAGCGTATTGTGTATCACACAGTTTATTATCCCCTCCATCACGTCACACCCACATTGGGATTTAGCTGCGTTGGGCATGTTTATAATTGACGCATGCTCTTGTCCGTGTATCAGACGCATTGTCGGTTGCTCTTGCCCAACCATAAGCCCCCATTTGAGAAACTGCCCTTGTCAAACCCTTCCTGGCCCATATTTGCTCTTGTCCAATCAGAAGTCCCATTTGAGAAACTGTCTATGTCAAACTATTCTTCGGTCATGTTCGATCAGTGTTCATCGTCCATTTGCTCTGATCCTAAGGTTCAGTTCAGGTTGCTGTAACAGCAACATGACCTGGAACAGTTGTTTTCGTATTTTTATCTCATTTTTTAACGGTCTCGATGGGCGGTAACCCCATACCCTCTTTCAAGTGACGCTTTGTCTTCATAATGGATCTATGTGTGGGGTCGGTATTCACGTCATGTTGTAAGTTATTCTTTCCTGCATCTTCAATCACCTCAGCTTGGGTATTACCAGCAGCTGTCACAGTGCCACCCCAAAAGGTCGGGCCCCTCCCGTCTATATCACTGTATCACTTCCGTGGGACGTAGCCTGACTATCAGCGAGCGGATACTCCGTATCAATGGGTAGGCCTTCTATCAATATCAGACCGTATGCTCTCAGCATCTACACCAGCTTAGGACACCTCAGTGTCTTCATACCCATGTGAATTATTTTGGTGTCGCATCATATCGTAGTGCCTGGTGCTCGAAGCAGGTATACCCCCCCTGGATATGTTTATGATGGTGTTTATTGTCTTTGTGTGCCATCATTATCATGTTAGCTCTTGTCCAATCAGAAGCGCCATTTGTGGAACCGACCTCGTTGGCGCCACGCGGGTCATGATCGCTCTCGATTCTCATCATTTTGCTCGTGTCCTGGGCGTCTACGGGCAGTTCAGGATGCTGTAATGGCAACATGTTATGGATCAGCTGTTTGCGCATTTTGACAGCATTTTTAGGGACTAATTGCGGGTGATATCTTCACATCCTCTTCGAAGTGACGCTTGGTCTTTATGATGGACCTATGCGTGGGGTCGCCTTTCATTTCAAGCGGCAACAGTCTAAATTGTTTACAGATAGGGCTCCATGATTGTTTTTCTGATGTCATAATTCAGCCGTCGTCCATTAAAGAATATCCGCATCCATAATCCAAAGACCTATTCCATATTCCATATAACAGTATTAGCACCAAATTCAAAAGGACAATCATAGTATATATAGAATAACTTACAAACTAGTACAGGAAACTATATATATGGAATAGGTCTTTGGATTATGGACGCGGATATTCTCTAATGGACGACGGCTGGATTATGAATGACGGACTAGACGCTTGTAATTGGCTAGAATATCTCCATCTTACCCTCAGTGATGCATTCAAAGAGGTGTTTAGTTTGAGAGATTGCTCTGGCATATGCCGCTCCCCAGCTTATGTCCATGGTTTTCAGCATGGAAGCTGTTCGATCTACTTCATATAGACGTCGAGGTTGAACACTGTCGACGTAAAGCCCGTCGTAGTTTGAGTGTCAACCTGTTATGAGCTCAGACTGCGGCTTCCTCTTTCGAATACCCTTTCTGTTGAATTTTGTTTTCTGTAGCCCCCAATATTGCCCCCTCGGCGTCCATGCCTTCTTTGAACACACTCCGACATAGCCTTGTGTTCACGGCGTTGAGTTCGGGCGTGGGATCCCCTGGTATGGATCTAGGTTGTACCGTCACCGTTGGATGACGAGAGTAATCCGGGGCTGGTGGTTATGAATGGGACCCGATGTATTGGAGCAGGCTGGATAGGAGCTGCCGGGTGTGGACTTCGTTGGTGATATGAGGGTCGCTGGCACACAATCTGATTTGGTGGATGATTCTCTTCGGGTAACAGGCGAGTTGCGAGTCGGCGATCTTCAGGGGTATGGGCTTTTAAGTTCACGAACAGGTAGTCGTACGGGCGACTCTGTGCGGCTTTAAAAGCCTGTATGAAATAGGCGACGCACTGAGAATGAATTCGACTTCCGAACATGCGAATTTGCGCTCTGTCGATGGGATTGGAGTTGAAGGCAATATCTTGGGACGCATTTCCTTGATGAAAGAGAATCTGGCTCAAACAGATGACGGACAGATTCCGATGATGGGATTCGTTGGCAAACAAGTCGGCGATGTTGTTCTACTCGGGGTCGAAGTATATCGTGAGGAATCGGGGTCGATGTATATCGTGGGACAAAGCCGATATTCTTTAAACTGAAATATTTAAATATTTTCGTAGACAGGCTTCCCCTGACTGTACCACCCATGCAGGACATCATGCTACATCCCGTCGGGTCGCTGACCATCCTCGTGCAGGGATGTCCTACTGCACTTGGTGAACCCATTGCCAGAGAGAGAGAGAGAGAGAGAGAATTAAGGTTTAACGTCGCGTTCAGCAGTATTTCAGCTATATAGCAATGATCCAAAAAAAATCTAAGTATTCGAGTTAATAACTTAGTAATCTAACACAGCATATTACTCCGCGACTGCGAATGCGCACCGTGACGTCACTTCCAATAAAAACCACGCCAGCCGTAGTCTACACCACGCGAGCTCCAAGAGGATACCATGCATCGCCCATTTGTAGCAAGGATAGCCCATCTATCGCTCAAATCACCCTGAGTACATCCAAAATGCCATCTTTCTCTGTTACTCCACGACTGTGCATGCGCACCGTGACGTCACTTCTGGTAAAAAAAACCTACCCCAGTCTGACTCTACACCATCAAGACGATAATCCACATGGCCCATTAAGAGCAGGTATGACCCACTTATCGCCTAAAAGTCCACCCCAGTCATTGCCTACACCACGGGACGATACCCTACACGGCCCATTTGAAGCAATGACAGCCCAACTATGGCTCAAACACGCCCATCTGTGCCCCAAAATAACATATTACCTCACGACTGCGAATGCGCACCGTGACGTCACTTCTAATAAAAACCAAGCCAAATGCGTAGTCTACACCACCGCTTCAAGAGGATATACCATGCATCACTCATTTGTAGCAAGAATAACCGCTCATCTATCGCTCAAACACTACCCTGCGTACAACCAACATATCATCTTTCTTTACTAGTCCACGACTGTTCATGAGCACCGTGACGTCAATTCTGGTAAAAAAAAAACACACGCCAGCCTGACTCTACACCATCAAGACGATAACCCACATTGCACATTGCGAGCAGGTATGACCCAATCGCCTAAAAGTCCACCACAGGCCTTCTTCTGAGTGCGCATTCGCACGATGACGTCACCCGCTAAACTCAGCCAACGGCCGTGAGACCCCTCCCATCGTACTCTACAGCGTAATCCCCACCTCTATGCTTTGTTCCACAAAACACTTGACCACATATCAAAACTACCGGCTGAAACTGTCCTTTTTCTACTATTTTCTGACTGCACATGCGCAGATTGCCATCTTTTCCTGTAATCATTTCCACCACCCCATTCTGACTCTATCCAACGAGAGCTTCAAGATGATACCCTGCACGACTCTTTTGGACGGATTGTTCACCTAAACGCCAAAACGTCCACCCCATGCATCCCCATCTATTCTTGCTACATTACCAGCGAAAATCAACAAACGGTCCAGACTCCCCTCCAGTTGTACTCTACAGCTTCAGCCAAATCAATCGAATACCCACACCATATGCTTTGCTCCACATAAAATTAGTCCATGTTTAATATTTTATAGGTGTACCAATATGTTTTTGCCCTACGACGATGTGATTGGTGCTTTTTCTGACTCGCTGAATTTTCTTGCCAACTTATTGGTCCGTACCGAGCGGTATAGCTCCATCGTGTGTCACTAGAACCCCACCAACTGAAGCTGATTGCGAGGTCGGTTGACCTAATTACAGAGTTATCTCCCCATGTTATATATATGTTTACTAATTCGGTAAATAGGTCAACCGGCGTCGAAATGCGTTTTCTCTACTACTCTAGCGAATTATTATTTTTATTTTTTCACAATTCTTGAAGTATTTATGGTATTTTTTATAATTATATATAGTATACCCCAAAAAGTCTCTAAAATGCACCAATGTGTCCTAATTTACATCATATGCAGGTCCTTTCGGAATACACTGCTATCCGGAAATGCGGTATACCGTGGATATAAAACTAGCCTCAGTTGATCGCTGCAAGTTAACAAATATTTTCTTAATCGCTGCATTTGCAAGTTCCTGTAATAATCGAATATAGTTTTGTTTCACACCAGTGCACATGGGGAATTTTAATATGTTAGTCCCCTTCAGGTGATGGAATATGTGTTGTATTGCATTTTGCAGGAAAATCCCTTTCTCTATATAAAAAATCGAGTGTTGGAATGTAGTGGAATGTCATCTTGTGTTTTATTAATGGATCATGTTTACATACTGAATTCTACAATAATTTAAACTGAATTGAATCGTTTATTGGAATAAATTAAAATATGTCTGGGCTAACCTCATGGGATAAAAGCATGCCCATAAATATAACAGTGAAAGTATCGACAACACAGAAAAAGCTAGGCGCACCCCCGGTTACTTAATAATTCATGTCACGTGGTTAGAGATCGGGGTTTAGAATGACGGAATTCGTGCGCGTCCTCGTCGGTCGTGGGGCTGGGACCAGTGTTCAGGCGTAGCGCATTTTTCCGGGATGATGGGGTGTGAAACGGGGAAAATAAGACGATATGGAACCCAGCAATTCACTCGACAGTGTCATATTCTGCGTTTTCCGTTCCTGTACATAGCGTTTACTTTTATTTTTCTGGGTGAACAACCTGTGGAAATGTTAGGCCTGTTTACGTATCTAATTTGTGTCCGTCCGCCATGAAGACGGGAACCTGTCGTAAGTGACGTCACGCGACCCTTGACCCATATGCAGATTTTCACGGTCGTGACCCCGCGGTGATTGTGGGATGTAGCATTGTCTCATATTTCAGTACTAAGCCGACTCAATGGTGGCAGCCGCGGAGAAGTGGTTGAGGTTTTTTAGGTGGATTTGATACAATGTCGTCGAGATTTTTGTCGAAGAGTATGACAGAAGACGTATTTAAAGGTAAGCAACCGATGTCAGTGAAAAAATCACCGAAGTAATCGGTATTTTTTCCGTCTGCAGCTGTTGAATGTGTCGGGCCACTGCGAGAAAGATGCGTCGTAGGTGTTCAAGCAGTTCATTTTTCGGAGACCGACAAAACCGTTTGACACCCGTAAACATGGTCAAGTATATTTCCGTGATTTACATTCCATATGATTCCACACATTCTAAGGAACAGATTGGTGGTTGTGTTATTTGAAAAGATGCAGGATATTTCGAGATAATCGTTTTTTCATTCACTCATTCCCATGGCCTGACTTGCAGGCCGCTGTCGGTCGCCATAACTTTTTCCGTTTCGTCAGATCGACGACAGGTCATGAACGAAGCCATGTTTTCTTTTTACTTTGCCGTCGAGGTTTCTGCAGATAAATTATGTTTTTGTGTTTGTATTGCAGCTCCGAGGACCAAGCGGTCGTTGTCTAAAAGTGAATTATCTGAGGTGAGTATTTTGCTGAAATTACATTCACAATCTTCAATATGGTCTATAGTATAATAGGACATAGGCTGGCTAAACCAGATATAGCCTATAATAGTCCCAGTCACCAGACACCAGTTTCTACTGGCTGCATGATAAATCGTGAACTAAATAGTGGAGGGAGGGTACAAGGGAGATCGACATCACAAATACATGCATCTGGTGAACATTTAGTCTCTATCGTGTAAAATCCGCAAGAGCAGTTGATCACACTATCTCGGTAAACTCAGATATAATATCACAGAATATTATATCTGATTTCAGCGCTATATAAATCCCCTGCAAATTTAAAACTACATTTGTTAGCCAATCAGGTGTCTAGCTTGGTGAAACAATTTCAAGATCACGCCCACAGTAAATACAGACGGTAGGACGTGGACTAACATTATCTGAAAACAGTATCCAAATATGGCATTTCCAGACAGTGTGCGCGGTAAACCGTAAAGATCAAAGAGTTTACTCCGAAAAGTCTCGTTTTGTTAGTGGGTAAAAAATATCAAAAGATTGTGTCGTGTGAAGATGTTGATCTCCATGAAGTGAATGTCAATCACTGTCAGAGAGAAAAGTCAGTAATTGTCATGATTGGCTGATTATGAGATCTCGTAGAATATCGGCAAACACTTAGGACAAAGTTTTCATAGCATTACGTCTAGATGGTATTCCCCTGATATACCATTTTGGTTTACCTAGATTGTTGATCACTCTCTTGGTGTTTTTTTCTTATTTTTTATTGTGTATGGGAAATGCGAGAGTGATCACTCTAATCTCACTCTCTACAATTTACAATTTTCAGGAGAGTGATCAAGAGCTTGAGAAAATCTTTGAGAGTGTAGGAGAGCAATCACTCTCCCTAAAATCAAGAGACTTATGATAAATATGGGTTTGGAGATATTCGATAATACATTTTCAGTTTGGAAATTGCAGAATTCAGGAACAGTTTCAAATTCGGGAATGGTTTCTGAATTCAGAAACTTCAAATGTTACTGAATTCAGCCTACCATAGTCCTTGTTCCATGTGATGTAATAGAGGTGATGTCATTGGTAGCATCCCAACTCGGACTCCATGCTGATGTAATTCTACCTCAACTCTGGCCTATCTAATCTTTTTGGTAGCGCCCTATAGTTGGTTTAGAGCGAAATGTAAATGCTCTATCTTGACATAGCACACCACATTCTAATGGAGCCAGGGTATTGATCAATCCGTTGACCCTCTCCAAGGATTTAGGATTTACCTGAACTTAAGAAGATGAGCAGTGAGCACACCATTGAGTATCAAATTGTAAAACTATTATGCTTGTTTACAGATCAGTGCGGTCATACATGTATTTCAGAGCTTAGTTTGATCAACCAGCGCCTGAGTGTGTAGATGTTCGGCTTGACTCTTCACATGCATTTACATAGGCCAAATGGATAAATTTTGCTGTAAAAATCAAACCCCGCTTATTTGAAGTCGACAATTTTAGTATGTACATGTATCACAAAATATTGTTTGCCAGCACATAGGCCTACTGTAATTTCAGAATGTTATCATCCGAGGAACAAAATACCATAGAATATTAGACATTCAGTGCCGGAATCTGATATTTCAGCAAAAAACAACAACGAACAATTTGGCAGAATTCTCGGTAGATGCAGGATAAAAATTTGATGCATGTGGTGGGTGGTGATAAACAGCCAATTGTAATGGCCTTAATATATATACCGGGTACATGTAGTTTACATAATTTGTATGGTGATGATAAGATCTGCAACAGGTTACCTCCGACAATATTACGGCACAGGCCTGCTAAATGACATATTGCTCATAAAAGAATGGTCACCATGAATTCTATGCGGATAAATGATGTTATTTATTCTCTCTTTATTTTAGAGAAATGTTGTTTTCATGGAATATATATGCATATGGTGGATACATTATCAGAGGAGTTCAGTGCCATATATTACAACATTCACCTACTTGTGATTTTGCCACATAAACCACCTCAGCACCGCCACGGCTTGGAAAATGTGAAATGTACAGCAGTGCTTGAAATTAGCCACAGCATTCAAAAACTGCCGTGTTCAATACCATGGTCAATGTACTTTGCACGAGTGACAGCCAGTGAATCAGACAGAAATAGGAGATCTGGGAACTCGTGCAAATTTCTAGTATAGTATTCATGAAACAGAATCGGATTGATCGATACACTGGCTCGTGAGAATGTGGTGTGCTATGTCAAGATAGAGCATTTACATTTCGCTCTAACCAACTATAGGGCGCTACCAAAAGATTAGATAGGCCAGAGTTAAGGTAGAATTACATCAGCATGGAGTCCGAGTTGAATAGAAGTAACGTTGGCGTTGTGATGCTACCAATGACATCACCTCTGTTACCATGAAATTCATATCTCTCCCATGTTATTTCTCCAATCCCATCTCTTTGACTTGGGATGTGCAAACTGGAATCTGGGAGTGCATACCCCTCAGTATTCATGCAAACAGCACAGGCTTATCTACTAATGTACATCATGTAGCTAAATGGCAAAAAAAAAACCCTCAAAGAAATGTTTCCCTTGTGCAAGCAGATCATTAGAAAAAGATTGTTGCCATAGGCATAGCAACCATATAAATTATCTGAAGTTAATTTTTGATAACCTTCTGGCTCTTGACTATGTAAGTAACTATTGACTGATGAACTGGAAAAAAATGAAAAAACATCATTTATAAAAATGATTGTTGCCATAGCAACCATATAATTATCTGAACGAGTTAATTTGTGATAGGCTTCTGGCTCTTGACTAGGTAAGCAAGCATACCAAATTTGGAATTCATCCGTGGAATCGTTTTGCAGATATATTGCTCGCATATGTTCGACAATGCCCCTAGGCCAAAATGGCTGTGGGGTAAAAATTGTTTCAGGTTGCCCTTCCTACCTCAATTTTGATGAAATTTGTTACCTGAAATGCACATCATTATTATGGATGGCCTTTCTGGCTGATAAATGTGTGATGTAGTATTGAAATCAGTGTTCAATTAAACTTTCAGAGGACATGACACAAAAGCGCTGGACATTTAAGTGCAACCATCTATTTATTTTCAGAATTGTTACAGTTCACCCCAAAAGAGACCAAGAACGAGAGATGATTTCTTTGCATTCTGCAACATAGTATTACAGTATACACAGTATGAAGCACTGCGCCAAGAGGTAAGGATATGCATGCATTTTATTTTGTTTAAAAAAATGTTTATCACATTCTATTTCAGACTGTACACTTGTAGTTCTAACTTACATTCATTTATGGATAAGATATGCGAATACAAACATAAATTGTATTATTTTTGTTACTTTGGGATTACACTATCGTAGTATAGCACCGATTCTAGTTCAGAAAATTGGTCAGGTCATGAGCGGGATTCGAACCAACGACCCCCAGAGTAAGGCACCTAATCGCCAGCACTAAATGTCGGCGATCTAAACCACTCGGCCAACGGGCCTCCCACAAAAATCATCCTCGCTAAAACCAGGGGTATCTCTATCCTAGATATAGCCCCTGGTATGCTTGGGCAATGTATCGCGATCAACAACACAGCGGCATCCTGCACATATTGACCAATCAGATCACTTAAGCACCGCGATAATGGCAACCGTGACAACAGATTCGAAAGCACCATAGCTTGTGCGATACCCATGCAGTGGCAGATGAACATGCAATTTTCAACAACCATGATTGAACATTAATAAATATAAAGGAAACATAGTTTAAAACAAAATCTATTTGAAGAGAAAATAAACCCATTCATCTAACATCAAACATCCAACAAGCCAGGCAAATGTAGAAAACACCGAAGCTTTAAAGGCGGTCCGCGAAGTCGGTGTATCTGACCTCACCTTCCCACTGAAAAAAAATAAAATTCACTGGTCTATCCATTAATATTTTATTGTTATGCGTGTTTGGATTAAATATTTTACATTCGGTATCAGCGAATAGTTTAGCAGCGAAAGTAAAACCCAAACGTATTAAATACCATCAGCACAGTTTTTCTAGGTCACGTAACTGGAGTGGGGGCGGAACGCGGTTTGCTATGCAAGTTGATCAAGGGTTCGCCTTTGGCTCACAAATAGAAACCTTGACGTGGTGAAGATGACAAAAATAGGAGGTAGCAGACCGGTAATCTTGAAAGCCAACATACAGTACCCCTCTGATGATTGTAATGACACTGCTCCCATAGCTGAATACATAGGAAGATACTTTTTGTCATTTTCTGCACTAGCATCTGTGCTATACTAAGATAGTGTTACAATCCCAAAATAACGAAAATACTGTTATACGATCACTTTCTAAATGACAAAAATAGCTTCCAAGAAATTACATTGGTCACAATGTTTGGATTGCTGTTGATCTATCATGTTTCAGCTCTGAGTGTTCTCAGCTATACAAAAATTTATCAAACCTGTTGATCAACATTTCTGGCACTGAAATTTGCAGCACTTCGTCACTTTCTTTTCCTTATTGTGCCATACTAACAGTGAAGGGGGACGTCAAGAAAAAACACTTGAGTGATTGCTGGCAGAATTAGATCCAGAAATTTGAAGTCATCCTTTTTCTGTTAGCCAACTTGTCAGGGCGGAAGCTCTGGGATCCAGTAGCTGCTCTCAGAATTATTCTAGCACATTCTGACTATATAAATGTCTCGTCTTGTCAGCTGGTACTTCAGATCATGAACATTTTATTCATATTTTCCGACATTTTTATCTGAAATCAGGATAACTTGGCTTTTGTGTTTCAATATCCGAAAATTGAACAGAGAATTGCTTCTGGCTAACTCTGTGATATTGATAATAAAATATATTATGCTTGAAATAACTTGGTAAATCTCTCCGTATAAACTCCATAATACATGTACTTGTTTCTTGTACTGGGTGATGAATTGCATGGAATCAGTGTTTTACAGACTCAAAATGCTGTAGCCCTCCTGGCAGCTTAGGGCAGCATGGTTTACCAAACCATGTTTGTCTGGCGCAGGAGATAGATTAAAGTGCCAAACAAATTAGGCTCTCTGATGATCCATTTTTTGTAGTTTTGGTCAGGTTTTTGTTAGGGTTAGGGTTTTGCTTGGGTATGTTTGTTTGGGTCATCGTCACCGTGTGACCAATAAGGTTAGGTGCGACGTTAAACTGCAAACAACCAACCAACCAAATCAAAATGCTGTACATAGTATTCTTAAATATGTAGAAATGGATTGTTGTATCGTTAGTATGGACATGATGGAGGGACGGAAATAAATAGGATATGACATTCACCAAGCTGAGTAGTGAAATTCCTCAACCAAAGCAATATTCAAATGAGAAAATTTTGTTTGGTGCTACATGTAGTATTATTGAATGGTTAATCGTATGTTTGGAGAGTATATTATTATATTATTATTTGTCATTACAGGAGATGAGGGCCCACCATAACACAAGTCCCCTGGACAGTGTGGGGAGCACGGCAGAAAGCTATACCTCAGACTCCACATCATCAAGCTTTTCTACTGGCAGTAACGGAGAACACTCTCTCCATCACCCGGAATCCCTGGGAGGTGAGTGATTGGTTACCATAGCAACAAAATGCAGTTTTGTTGGGGTAGGGGGACCAAATTATGGACCACACTGTAGATTATTTGCTTTTATAGGTTTGACAAACTTGCATGATATGGGACTTGGTCAGTGATTTTGCCCTAATTTGATAAGTTCAATTTGGCAATGATAGTCGACAAGGGCGAGGGAGTTTCACACCTATTGCTATTTGGCATGCAGATAAAGGCATCCGATTTTATCTTTTTTAGAGCAATTCCTGGTCAAATTCCCCAAAATATGCCCTTGGATAGGAAGATTTCTGTGAATCTTCTATACCATGTATACTGTGAAATGAGCTGTGCGTCTGTCTGTGCCACTGGGTAATACTATGGAAGGCACAGCATGAGCCGTGGTTGCGATCATGCCACTTGGTAGTGATTATGATCTTAGAAACTGTGACTGTAGGGATGGGGGTTGGGGGTTGAGAAGGTATAGGGAGGCCACTGTCACTTGATCGGTTGTTTAGCATGACCTTGATTTTTTAAATACACATGCTAGATCAGGCCTCAATTTAAGGTGGTAACCTGTTTTCAGGCTCGCTGCCATATGAAAAATAGTGGTAACCTATTTTCAGGTCCCCATAATTTTGACTAATAATATGACATTAGGTTAATAATTATGCAATAGGTTCCCACAGGTTACCAGTGTAGAATTCATGGTAACCTGTTGAGAGGTTAACCATCAGCACTCCTTAAATTGAGGCCTGCTAGGTGCCATAATTATTTATTATTAAAGAGCAAACCAATTGTATACGAATATAAAGAAAATGAGCAAGTTTTACTCCTGATAATGTAAATCCCTCATCTATTTTAATTATTTGCCCTCAAAATATAGATGAGTGATGGTCGTGCTAAACAATCTATCAAGTGACAATGGTCTGATGTATACTCAAATATGGGAAATAACTGCCAACAAAGGCACAATGACTATCATATTAATACTTCTGTTATTCTCATTTCAGTTGAGGACGATTCCTGGGATCTAATCACATGTCATTGTTTGAAGCCATATGCGGGTCGACCCATGATCGAGTGCTCAGAATGTGAAACATGGATCCATTTGTCGTGTGCGAAGATTCGCAAATCGAACATTCCAGACACGTTTGTGTGTCAGCTCTGTAGAGACTCCAAGTTGACAATGCGAAAGTCCTCGCGGTCACGAACTGAGACCAAACGTGTCAGTGTGTAGCCCGCCTGTGTCAGCAGGACAGGTTTTTTCTGTGTGTGTGGCAGCACTTTTGTAAAGGACAAGGTCATCATTTTTATATACGGGGAGCTTCAACAGATTCTAGTTTGTATGTTACTCTGCTCTCTGATGCCAGACTACCCCAAAGATTGAAAAATGACTTGATTGGTAGTATAGTACATTTACCGTGGTCAATGTACTGGATCAGAAGAAACTTTTAAAGAGTAGACCAGTTTCAAGGTCATTGAGGGGGACCGGCTCATATAAAGTGCTCCTACATTCCATGGTGGCTCTCTTTTGTTCATGTATTCGACTTTTGCAGAGTGTATCCACTGTGCATGTGTATTATTAAACTTCGATGTCCACATGGCCATACATGTATATGCAGAAGCAGAGGACAAAAGCATACTGGTGTAGTATTAGCTAGCATTTATGTCTTTGCTCTTATGGGCGTCTTTTTATTTTGCGAGCAGTAAGTGTTGGATACTTTTGATAGTATTGTATATATGTCACAAAATACGGGGCATTCACGATTTGTTTCCCAAGTGTTGATAACAAATCTTTACAGGAGAGAATTACTTTAACTTGTTCTGATATCAAGATTTTATATCAACTCGCCAATGCATTTTGAGAAAATGGTTCCACTGGTGTCACGGATTCACAATTCTGTCTAAAGCAATAAAAATCGTGAACAGGGTTGGTTGGGCATGGGGTATCTTGTTCAACCAATGAACACCCAAACTTTTGGTCACATGTTGGCTCATTATCATACAATATCCTACAAATATTGTCACATTACCAGTTCATACATTACTTGCCTCAGTTCTTAATGAGCTTGTAGGTGTGAGAAGCTCGATAATAGGGACCACACTGTCTGGCTGTCATGTGTTTCGTTCAGATGTAAAGGAAAATGTCTTCGCCAATATTTGGACTTGGGTTCATTTGGTATTGTTACTATGATTACTGCCCATTGCCACAGCTGAGGATCACATTTCTGCCCATGTTCAACTGACCGGGGATGGGGGTGAATCTGAAATGTTAAATCTTTATCACATAAGCCCACGTCTTCTCCCAAGATCTTATATAGTCCGGAAGCTTACCATTATCCTCAGGGGTGTAGCGTACTCCAAGCTAAAATTTTACATTTAGAAATTTCAATTCAATTGTCCCAAATGAGTTAAAAATGTCAAATTTCAGTTAAAATTCTTATTTGAATGTGAAATTCAATTTCTAATTTCAACTTCATCTCCAGTTTCATTTTGAATTTCAAATTCCAGTATACATGTTCAAATTCCAGTTTTCAAAGTTGACCTTGAAAAGACATTTAAATTTTCGAATTTGAAATTGATTTAAAATGGAGGAGGTAGCAATAATTGCTGTGACACCCCAAGATCACCCTTCGACTCATTTCTCTTTGCAGCCCCAAGGGCTCAATCTTCAGACAGAGCCCAGGTCCTGATTTTCAGTGACCAGAGATCTGGCAAACGCTTTTTGCTGACAAAATCATCAGCAGTAATCTGATGCAATTGCTTGTGACAGAATTGTGAGGGTTTGTACCAGCCTTATAGCAATTCAGTTCTGCGAGGAGTCTGGATAAGTCATGTAAGTGGATGCCAATTTTCTACAGATACATGCACATTGTACTAGTGACATGAATGAAAACAAAAGTTCATTTTGAATGCAAGCTGCATATTAGTGTATTCATTTCTTTTTTGTTTGTAAATATGGAAAAGAATAACCACAGAGGTCTGATAAACTGACCTGTGTTTGCAAACTGCATATAAGTTGTGATCACCTGATTACTTTGTATATACATGTAAATAGTACAGTGATGAAGTCCCAGTATAAAATCCTGTAGCTGTGTAAATGGTTGTAAGTGTCCATTACCATTGTATATAAGCCCATGTTCATCCTTGAATATGCCTCCTGTTCACTCCTTTTCTGATACGGTACTAACCAGATTTGATATTGGAAATAGCAGACGAGTTAAAAATGGTTTTTTAGTCAACTGATGGAAGTGCGAGTGAACTGATTATGATTTAGTGGAAATTGCCAACTTCGAGGAGAGCTATTTTTCGGTAGATACGTCATGTAGGAGGCTATTGTCTGACACATTGTTATCCCCAGACTTGGCTGTTGTATGCATTGTCTCGTGATTCTTACATGGAGTATGAACCTATTTTTCACAGCACTCTTGAGATCAGTTTCATGAGAGTGACCAGGAATTCTCAATACCTGTTAGAATTGCTATATTTTCATGTGGGTTATAAAATTCAGGCATGAAGTTGACATTGCTGGTATAATCAACAGTCGAGTTCAGGAAACTCCCAGTTTGATAGCCCTAGCAACAGTATCGGAGTTAAGGCCCATTTCCACAGCACACATCGCGACAATGACAACCACAACTGAAAACCACAACTATAAATGCAGTTTGATGCGTTTCCACAGCACATTAGGACGGCGACACTCGTGCCATTTCAACCATTTCTATCCCCTCTGACTGGTCAATAGTTCAGCCACAACGCGTTGAAATAGCCCCAAGTTCTAAATTTGTTGCACATCAAAAATGTGATTCTTATGTCGCTGCGACTGACGTGTACTGCACCATTGAATAAAATGAGCAGAGATCGAAATTGCTATCTATTCGCAGGACATGTCTGGTAGGAAATTGGCCCTGTCCTGAAGTTTTTCAGTCCGTTTACATGTAGTTTAATTTTGTGCCAGACAATTCTTGACAAATATCCTCCTGTATTTGGTGCCATTTGAATCCCTTATGAGGGCTATTTTTCAGATGAGGTCGTGACTGCGAGAACGCGTGCTGCGAAAATGGGCCTTAACTTCCCTTCTTAGCATTTGAAAAAACAAGTTTTTGTATTCCGGGACTTTCATCATCCTACACTTTTCTGTACAGGTAAATGTATTGTACATGAATGCTAACCAAGGTGGATTATTGTTTCTCATTAAGCATGTACATGTACTTGCAAGTCTCTGGCATTGTTAGATTTATGGGACAAAAGTTTCTACCATTTTGAAAGATGCATATTGGTATGCTGAAGTTTATCATCGGATTGTGCAATGATTCGGAAATGATTTTTCTATTCTTACATGCATGTAGCCTACTTTGACAATGTTAAGGTAAAAGTGTTTCAAATAGGGTAATATTACTGATAGCTTTTGTTAGGGTAAGACTCTTTCCCAGGGATATTGATGCAACTTGAAGAACTCTGTGAACTTAGCTGGCTTGTGTAATATATTCATTTAGATACGAGTTTTCTGTTGATTGTAACTCCATGTAGTTTCAGGGAGCCTGTGCATCATTTGTCCAGCTCACACGATTTATGAACGAGTGACTGATAGTAGATACCCGTGATTGGAGGGAAATTTTCGCTCCTGCAAATAAAACTTGGTACAAATTTTAAATATAACTTGGTACAAATTTTTCAATTTTCAAAATTTGAAAGTACCATTGATTTTGCATCTTTTAAAAGATAGTTTCAGAAGTATTTTGCTGGAAATATCTTTCTCTATTCTTTCTCTATTTTTTCAACAGTGCTGACAACAGACGATATGAAATTTAACTTTTTTTTTTTTAAATAACTGCATCCAAAATGTTTTTTCAAATTTGAATATCGATCGTACACAAACTAGTTTGTGTGGCAGACTCAAAGAGAAATACCTAATGTTAGTGTAATAATAGGAGGAAGCTTAAATTCTGTATTCTATTCGTGAATCAAATTTTGTAAATTTGGAAGTTCTATTGGACGGAAGAAGTTGGACCAGTGTTCTTGCCTGATAGACAGCTCAGATATTTTCTATGCAGGACATCGCTTGTATGCAAAATTAGATTTGGTTGATACATTTCTGTATGAAAGGAAACTTCTTGTGCTTGCAACACTTGAGTTACAGAATACGTAATGCAAGCGACTGAACATACATTAAATTTCAGACTTCAAAAATTTGAGAACAAAAGTTTCAAACTACGAAGTCTTACTCTTTTGTACCCCTCAGTCAGGGGGTTTTGTCATCATTCATCCTGTTCTATCATTCATGGTACCATGATCTGGCTTGAAGGACTAGAATCAGGCTTTCCATTCATACCTTGTACACGGTTGGCAATGGACCAGTTCTATTGAAGATGACGGGCCACCTATTTTTCGAGGTCAAATTATATGATAGAGTAGATTTAATGCCGTTAGCTCATCCCACATGGGGGATTAGAGCCATTACCTGTCTAAATTTACGCGACAATGCATTTATTTATTTACCAGAACCCTACTGAATATGATTGTCCATGGTTTCAAAGGTCAAATAAATCTACCATTGGCAGCTCGTCTCACGGATGAGAAACATATTCATTCATGGCTGAAGTAGGTTCAATACCGTTATAATAATCTCTCTGGAAATCTCCAATTCAAACCGAGGTTCAAATGGACTTTCCTAATTTACACCACACATGCATCTGAATCGGAACAGTTGAGGGTTAATTGAGCTATTTTTAGAATTTTCTCTGTTGCTCTGTTAGTTTTGTACATTTGAGGTGTAATTGCATGGGTGGTCCAAGTGATTTGAATTGGGTTGTTCAAGTGATTTGAATTTTTCGAGTGCCTATCAGATGTGCCGATGAAGATACATGTATATATATATATATTATGTACTATCGCTCCTTTTCTGTAAGAATCCTAATCTTCTGTGATCTGTCGGAAAATGACTGTTACGATTATGTAATAAAGAGTATAAGTAAATTACTTTTACATTATCAGAAACGGAATTGCTGATTACATTTGTTCAGAGTTTATTATGTACGTAGTTTGAAATATGTAGGGGTCAAAAGAACCTCTCATGCGTTATTTTAGTGCTTACACTTTTGCAGATTCCTCCTCGAGAGAAGCTTGTATGTGGATCAGTCAAACCCAACCACACTCAATGTATCTTAATACTTTTAAATGTGTTTGAAATCAATGATTTAGACTGTGCCATCTTTAAGGTCTGCCAAAAGGTGGAGGACCATATACATAGAGATTACTGAAGTTGGCGATATAGAAAGGTGAAAAGAATATGTTTACATATTGCTATAGACTTTAATGTGTACAGATTATGACTGCAGAAGGGACATTAATTTACAGATGGTTATACCACATTCTGGACATTCTTTTTCTGAGATGTTACGATAAGGCAGCATTTTGGCCTATACGTGGTGCGGTTGAAATAAACAAAAATGTCTTAAAATACTTGTTTCAATGTGACGACAAGAGAAATAGGTCTACACAATGTGAAAGTTCTAGCTTGATTACATTATGATTATAGTTATAAGAAATTGAAATCCATAGCGTGTGCTATTTCGTGATAAAAAGGGTCTTAATCAAGTCATTCAAACACATTTAGACATGAACTGAACGACACCTTGAATCGAAAAGATTTTTCAGCATTGCCACCACACATCACCAGGTTAATGGCTGTTTTAGTCCAAGGGGTCCTTTGTGTCTAAATGTTTGTTTTAACAACTCGATTTAGACCCTTTTTATCACGAAATGGTACATGCTGCAGATTTCAATTTCATGTCAGAACTATAATCATAAGGCTATCCAGCTAAAACTTTCACATATTGTGTACATTTTATCATGCTGTTAAATTAAAACAAGTATATTTATTTTTTTCAATTTCAGCAGCACCACGTATAGGCCAAAATGCTGCCTTATCGTACCATCTCCTTTCAGATATTGGTTGGAACTAGGTCTATTTTTATGTACACATCATGAATGTGCAAAGAGCATATCTTTAGGAGGTAAATAAAAAGTGCATGTCACTCTTTTTATAATCAATTTACCCTACTCGTTTGTTTATCATTGATAGGACAATCCCAGATTTTGGCAAGTCTTGTCCAAACAAATACATCTCATTTCGATATATATGGTTTATTGATGATAATAATGCAATACTGAATTCTTTAGACCATTGATCAATGTACGTATTGTCAAGAGGTTTGAGAAACGGTGAACAAGAGTTACGTAATCAGCCCATTCTTTAAGGCGAGATTCCATATTGTGATGGTAACCGGTTTGTCTGCAATGAGAGCATATCTGAGCAAGGCTGAACACTGCTTGTAATTTAAGCTATGTACCATACACAATTCGTTTTTGAATACCAGCTGCGAGAACTTGACCTGGGTGATTGACCTGGGGTGTTGTCGTGCACAGTTCTGTTAAGAATTTAAGGGCCTCAGCTCCTCAGATAGCTTGTCGTAAGAGGCGACTGAAGCATCCATTGGGTTACTGCATGTGAAAAGCAACATGACCCTGCCTGTGGGGTCCCGGCTGTGAAAAGTAATAGGACCCAAATGTCATAGGACAGGACTGAAACATTGTTGAAAGCGATGTTAAAGTGTAACTGTGGCATTTGTGTAAGTGTATGTCATATTCAAGATAACGATGTGAATAACAAAACGTAAAGTTTTCCCCCAACAGTTCACTCGTATTCTGTCTCAGAGAATTCAAAGTCAGCTTTCTACGTTGGTAGAGAAATCTGCACTGCCCCTTTTGACGTCCGAGATGATGTGAACAATGTCATAGTTCGAGCGTCCTACACCGTTGGCGGGACGTCACGGCACTGCAGTTTTGTAACAATGTTGCGTTCCATAATAACGTAACAAGTTCCGACATGCTTGTGGCTCTGTGCACTACATTATTATTAATAACTATGAAATTATTAAAATTAAAATCGTAAAACAAGAAACGGGGTGTAAATTCTATAAATTTGGAAGACTACCTTGGATTTGAGGTAAACTTGCAAAAGTACCACAGTTACACTTCAAATCATATCCACTCACTCCAGATTTGCCCGAGTAAAGTGAGAACAATTTTTCTGTTTCGCAGTTGTGTATTGCAAAAATTTGTTGATAGCCTATCAATGTCAATAGCCTAGCAGTCCGATATGTCAAAGATATCCTTTTTTTCAGGGAGTATCCTTGTTCATTTCTCGCACACAGGTTCTTCCGATTGGCTGAAACTCCACACTGGTATTTTTGATATTAGAAAGGTCTAGGGTAATGAATGGAAATCTAATACACCCATCGTTAGTCAAGGTTTATAATGCGATATCTAGGGAGTTCTGACTGTCCGTCATTTAGTTTTAATGGCATGGTGTCAACGTCACATGTCAAGCCGATATTGGCCCTTTTTATGTGACCAATTTTTGGACCCATTCTTCTTCCCCTTCTGTACCAGTAAAGCCATACATGTCTTCCAGTCTCCTGCCATCACTTTTTCTCCTCCACAAGTGGGTAAATAATGTGCAGATGTTGAAAATTAATCATTTTATTTTCAACTCTGCAAATTGGGTTGACAAATTGGGTTGACATGATGTGAAGATCAGTTCAACATCGAGCGACCAGAATAGCAGCAAAATCAGGTCGACGTCTTCTGATCTTCACTTCTTTGGTGTACTCCCTATAGTACGCAGAAATCACGTAGCTCAATTAATAATCTAACATGCTGTTGCAAAAAATACATGGTTTTATTTTCTGACGATGCACATTTAGAAGAATGTCGTAAATAATTTATGAACCTTCTTATGAAACAAAAGTTGCACCCATAGATGCTTCTTTACTTAAATGTTTCATCTGTCCAGGAATAAATAGGACATAAAGTTGTATACCTTGTATTCCTACTGTCATTATCATGCAGATAAATGGTCCAGGGTTCTTACATCTGGAATGAGGCTTCCAATTTTCAAGGCCTTTCCAAGGCAATAGTTCCTGTTTCCACAGCATAAACCTTCCAGTGTCAATGGTATGAAGCTATACAAATCAATTCATTTGCTCAAACACGAGTACGAATGTCCAGCCAATATGTATATAGTTCATACATTGTCTTTTCAATAGATTTGGAATTAGTTGTTGGATATATCACTGTGATGGGGTTAATGTTGCCATCTGACGGCAAAGGACAGTACAACCTTGAGCTACAACTTGGCAACTAAATTAACAATGGATAGGAATTCCCATTTTCAAAGTATTCAGCAACCCGAACATGGTGATGTTTGCGCGAAGGTAGATGTTTTACGTTTATGCGATAAAAGCCATCGCGAAACAATCCCCGACGAACAGGATTCACGTGACCTAGCCACCTGACTTTCTGACAGCAACGGATGTGACGTACGATGTAATATGTACACGCGCACTTCGTATGCATGGTTCTTGTTGTTATACATCTTTTCATGTGTGGATACCACCGACAAGCTCGTTCAACGTTGAGATAAGCAATATGGACTTTCAATCCTTAGATTATGCGAAGAAGCGGTTGGGGTAACTTTTGCACTAAAGAATAAGCAGATAAAGGTTTTGGAGAGCCTGTACGAAAGGAAAGAGTGTTTGTCAGTTTTGAATGAGAATCCTCAGGACTCTGCATTTTGCCGAAAATATCGAACCACGGAGAGTGAATGGCATACCAATGGCTGACGCCAGGCGTTAGCCAATCGAATTACTGCTCTTAACGATCCAATCCCTGGTCCACTTACTCCATTATCCGTCGATGATAGTTTTGTGATGGCTATTATCGTATAAACATAAAACATCGATCTTCGCGCAAACATCGTCGTGTTTGGGTTGGACTGGTCTTCAGCACAATTTTCTATTTTTCAAGGATTTTCAAGGTCTTGAATTTTAAAGTGTCATCTTCAAGGTAGTGTACGAACCCTACCTTCTGATTGCATTGGTGTTTAAACGTTACACAACTTTTGTGTGCATCATGGCTATTGGCCATTCAGCGATGGTGGGCTCAATCTACATGCAAACAAGACGTTTCTTTAGATTTTTGTTTGAAGGCGAAATGCGAAGGTTTTTAAATTCTCCATTTTACATTAAATATAGGTTGAATAATGATAGAAATAACAGTATATCTACTTCACTTGGATTAATATGAATTCTCTTGTCTGCTAGGATCTTTTTGGAAGTTGGTACCTCTACCCCAGCTGAATTCAGACTTGCAAAACGCCATCGCTTAGCTTTCCTTGACACAAACCAGCGTCAAACAAGGGCAGATAAGCAATGTGGATTTCATTTCTGAAATCGGCGGGGCTTGAGATACCAACTTCGAAGCACTTTTCAAAAGCTACCAGGAGACAAAATACTTCAAATAAAATCAAATGAAGTAGTTCGGCTGATATTTCAATCATTAAATGGCCCATGAAGAATATAAAAAGGAAAATATGAAAACCTTTGCATTTCACCTTTAACAAATACTCTAGCAGCCCTCTAGCAGCTAGCTTGTTTCCTCTTCTATGAGATAAACTGGGTGCATTTTCCATCTCTCTCATATGCAGATACACAATGAATGCACAGGTGAATTGTTTTTCTGCCCAATCCAATCAGAGGGTGTTACACAAGTTAGGAGGTTACAAACTTTCACAAAGGAGAATGGGTCAGGGGACTGTTCCTCAAAAGCCATGGGCGTCGCCAGCATTTCTTGAGAGGGGGTCGTGTCCTATGCTCACTTATCAGAGAGCCCTGAACAGAGGAATGAGAGGGGGTCGTTCTGACACAATGACGCCTATGAAATAGACTGTCACTCATTTGTGGCAATTCAAAGAAATTGAAATCTGAAACCAAAGTCAATGTGAATGGACCACTACAATGCTTCTGTGGTATGAATGACAGAACTGAAGCATCTCTCATGGCCAGGGCATGTGTTGGTTTATCCAAGGCTTCAGCCGAACTCCTCCATTCTGTTGTCAAGCTACTGGGAGCTACAACTCTAATCACACAGACCTCGCATTTATAGCACATACTGATGATAGTGACTGGAACTTCCATACCGGTACTTTAATATCCTAACATTCCCAATCCAATGTTCAAGTTTCCATCAATGTCGAATTTCATGTCAGATTTTCAGTGGTTTCTGCTGTGTGAACAGTAACAGGGTCCTCAACTCTTCTGAACACGGCCATGAGTTTATCTCCCTTGTTACGGCTCACTTTCTGGCCTTCTTCTGTGCTCTCTAAAAGTTTCTCACAAACAGCATCCGATTTCTGCAAATCCAAAAATAAAGATGGCCATGTAAAACATCTAAGATATCTACCAGTATTAAGTATTTCAAGTACATCTGTGCAACTAACCAAATTAACCTCTTCAACTAGAGAAAAAAAACAAGCCTTTCCGTCTGTATTTTACTTTTTTATTATTTTTTGTTTACCTTGTTCACATCCTAAACTTCAGGAGTAAGTTTTCATTTACTGGAAGGTTAATTTTGCATGAATATTACAATTGTATTGCCAAGCTGCAGGATAGGAATGAAGTATCCCTGTTTAAAGTTGTTTGTATACCTTAGGTTCTAGCAGGACTCATGAATTGGGGAAGGATTGGGGAAGATACACACAATTCAATAGACACTGCAGTAACCCCTGGGATAGACTTTTATAAAAAATATGACATGGGATTTTCTTTTTGAATCCTTGAACTACATGTACTCAACATTCTTTATATTTCCTATACTTCTATAAGCTCACCTACAAAGCGTGAAACATTTAGTTCAAAACTTTTTTCCTCCATTTAAAGAAGTATGATAGACTATTTTACCATCTCTTCTTCTGTCAGCCTTTGGAACAGTGGAAATTCTTCAAAGTGTGTCACCATCCATTCATGTAAATCCTTCACATCTGTTATGGTGTAAACAATGCCCTGGTAAATGGAAGATTTCCATAATTCAAACAGAGCCTGCACAACTGACCAGATTTAATATTCACCTTCAAATGAACACTCTTCCTTGCCCTATGGGTAAAGTATACCCAAAGTTAGATACAGTACAGGGCTGAAAATACTTGACACTAGTCACGAGGAAATAAAAACAAAAATATGTTGAGGGCTCAGCGTTAAAAATGCGAGAAAGAAAAACCACATTTACTAATGCCTCGCGTCAAAAATGTACCTGCTACGTCCTTTTGTTAGTTTTGACGCGTTATTTTATAACTGGCGAAAATGCGACCACGTTTTGTGCAAATCAGTTAAAAGTGCCATCGGTACGACCGTGCTTGTATTGTTAAATAAATGATGGCAACAAATAACTGGTAAAGTACGGCACCTCTTGTCGGGGTAGACAGTTACTGCATGTACTGATCCCACGCCATCGGTTGTCGACTGAAGAATGCTTCACACAAAATTCACACCCGTTGAGAAATCGCGCATATATTTTCCGCCTGTCTGGTCAACGCGCTGAAAGCAACAGACTACTTTCAGCCTGGCATCAATGTCTTTCGGGACTGTGTCGGAGATAAACGCGGAAAATTTATAGTTGCTCCATACTCGCGATTTAGACGCATGCTTAACTTTTTCAGTTGGGGCAGTCTTTAATTGACGCAGGTGAGTTGTCGCGTTAGACACGCGCTACAATCGCATAACACATCAAGTCTTTTCTGCCCTGTACTGTACCAATCCATAACCTGGAACTGGAGATAGCACATCACCAGCAACCAAATAATAACACACAGTCATTGACACTATACAGACAAGGTCTCAACCAAAAATGTGACTGTAAGGGCCGCAGACAAACAAACAAACAAATACACTGAAATTATAGTAAGATTTGTTTATGCTGCAAAGAATGGACAAAGAATGGTGAGTAGTACTTCAGGGTTTGAAACAATAGAATATTTGAACTTACACCAATTTTCATCACATAAGCATATTCCGCCAGCAATGTTTTACTTATAATTCTCCATTTATGTTTGGTTTTCTTAAAGTGTGGATCAGGGAAGAGGAAAAACACCTTCGTCAACTGTGAAGAGAAGTTGAAAACATTTTTCAAGGATAATTATACTACAAAAATGACATTTGTGAAATAAAATTCTACATTGAAAACATGATGGCTCACAGATAACTTATAATGTGTCTACCAGCTCTCTGGGTTTACTCTACGACCGTAGATGACCTAGCCCCTTCTCTCGAGCCAGTGTACCGATCGATCTGTTAGGGCTGATACACTGGCTTGGTTAGTTACCCATGACGGTTCTGGATATAAATAGATCAATGGGTTTCCTCTAAATCAACCCAATCAGTGAACGCGCTAAGCTAGCTGATTATGTCAATTTGCTGTACAGTACAAAATGTGACCAGTTTGAATTTCATCGCGGGCCAAACTGCTTTGATGTCAGGCTGAAATCGATATATCGGAAAATATATATACATGCCAGACTAAAAAGCTAGTATCAATTTCCATCATTGTGAATTTAACAAGATCTAACAATACTGCATTTTCTGCAATAACAGATTCCACTAAGTCGTGATTTAGTTATTATCCTAGGGTCAGAGTTCCCTGGCTACCAGACTTTGCGGCAAATGAGTGACAGGGTAGCTAAAGATGTAAACAGCCTTAATCTAGGCTGGAATCGATCTCTCCCAAACTTCGCGAAAGTAACATAGGATACGACAGGTACAAAATAAAACACATTTGATCATAAAGAATCAAACTTGTTTTCACCATTCACGAGAAAATAGAAGGAATTTGTCTTTAAAAATAAACGGCATGGCATGCCGTTTATTTTTCGACGGTCATGTCAACAAGCGTTTTTGAACCTATAGGCACAGCTGTTCAGCATTCAGATTCATGAGCATCGCTACATCACTCGCACGTCACACAGTGATGTCATTTTCCTCTCCACGTACAGCACATATTCAATAGCGAAACAGAAAACCCGTCGAAGTGGGCAGAGTTTCAAATTTCTCTGACAAGATATTCTTGCAATCGTTGTATATGGCAATCCCATTATCATCAAATATAATACCTACGGTGCTTTAGCAAACTTCGCTGCTGAAAAACAGACGGGAAAGAGTTGACATAATCCATCGATTTTGAGGCTGATTACATCTTTAAAGGTTATACAAAATGGTCTCAAAATCTGCTACTTTTTTGTGCTAAATTGTTGTAGATGTGATTATATAGACTTGTTTTACATTTTCGTATGTTTTCAAACTGCCCAAGTTTGGAAATAGCAGCAGTAAAGTACGACAATTTCATGCCCCTTTCAAAACGGCGAAAGCTGTGACCGCTTGACCTGTGACGTCACAACCTGATTACGATCTCGCTCAAATGCCTGTTGTGACGTCAAAATGTCAGTGACATCACGCTAGAACTCCCACAGTTGGGTGAATCTTTCGTAACAACACCCGACGTCATAGACTATGACGTTTAGGGCCAATCGTAATCAGGTTGTGACGTCATGCGCCAGAGGTCACGGCTCCAATACGTTTTCCCCCACATGTGTGCTATTCGTGTCCTAAAACCCACTTCGACGACATTATTCGAGAAAAAAATCTAATTTGTTGTTTGGAACACTACTGGGTATGTTTTAATGCAAAGTAGTATAGAGTCATTTGGTATAACCTTTAAGAGGACGTGGCATAAAATGTAATCTGTGTGATACAGATTTTAACAAGTATGGTACATTGTCTATTGGCTACACAGAATATACTACAACTAAGACATGCAGCAATGGATACGGTCTACAACGTAGGGTAGCTTGACTACAATACCCAAGACAGCGATATTAAATGTTCCAGATTTTTATGGTGTGAAAATGAAAAACTATGGCATTCAAACTAAATCAGAGAAGAATATTCCCTCATTCCTATAGTAAATAAATGAACAGAAATGTGAAGATTAGATGGAATCTCATACTAGTACCTGATTCTTTCTAAAGAAATTTGGGAGGTATTTCATGGCATTTGTCCTGAGACAAGCTATGTTCTGGTATTTCCCTGGATGTTGTTTACGAAGGGCTGTTATCCGATCTCGAACGTAGTCTGACACTTTCACTCTTATTTCCATACCCAGCATCAGAGTGTTAGGAAACATGGGAGACAACTCCACTGAAAATATAAAATTGTTTATCACATTCAGCACACCCTGCAAACCAAAGGCCATTGTCACTTGATTGGTTGTTTAGCATGACCTGTCCTTATCTATATTTTGAGGGGAAATATTTAAAATAGATGAGGGATATATTTCTTCATATTCAGATATGATTGGTTTGCAATTTAATAATTAATAATAATTATAGCATCCAGCATGTGTATTCAAAAAATCATGCTAAACAACCAATCAAATGTTAAACATCTGGTTGTCTACTGACACATGACTGATAAAGTAATAAATTAGAATTGCACTGTATCATAAATAATGAAGATAAGTTTCCTAGGTGGCTATATGCAGTTGTATTTTCATTTGATTTATAAATATAACATAGTATACTCTATATTTACCAATTAATCTTATATTCTGTGGTATATATCTTAGCAAATTTGTGAAGTTGTACTGAAAAGGAGTCATGACAAAGACTACAACTTACATCAGACAGAGATAGATAAAACAGACATCATGAGACAGAATAATTCATATCAATTTTCGGGTATTTTCTAACCAACATCCATTTTGTTGCAGGCATCTGAAAATGACTTCAAGTAATAAAACACTGGGCATCTTAGTTATACTTGGGAATATTAAAATGATTTATGAGCAATCACACAACCCTAATTTTCTCATATACAAGCATGAGCTAAAGGGTGAGTTGGCTACTCTTTATTGATGGAACAGCTATTGCAGGGCAGCACTGCACTGATTTAATATTAACTTGTTTTTGTTGGAATACTTAGAATTTAGTTTGATCGTCACTATACAGCTCAAATATTGCGGAACATGATGTTAATATTGTATTCGCATTTCATGAAAAAGTATGAAATTAGAAAATTCCATGCAAGGTTCATCTTCATACACAAACTAACTTCTCCGTTCACTCTTCGAATTAGCATTGATTTATCAGCCCATCAGTTCTGTTCAAAAGAACTGATAACTAGCTAGAAACGAAACGTTGTTGACCTTGAATTCATTTGAATTTTGAAATATGTCATATGAGTTGGTTATTGATTGGCTGTCCTATGTATCAGGACACACCTACCACCATATTAAGAGGAATGACATCTACTGAGAGAATACGTCACCCCACAGAATCGTTGGGCTCGTCACTTTGTCTTGTCAAGGTTATGCCAGTATAGCTACCTAACAGTCCCCCATAGCCACAGCCGATATCAGCAAATTCCACTCGATACTCCGCCTCCTGTGTTGTCATGGTAACATCTTTCTCATCATCATGGGAACTGTCACCACCCTTTGGTTTGATGAATTCTGGGTAATACCCGGACCAATCCATGTCATCTGGCTTCACTGGGCTGAAATAAGTTAGATGAGAAGCAGGTTTAAAGATGGATACATTTAATGTTATCAGAATTATATCATTACGGTAGGCCTAATTGAAAATGTTCTCTTTATTAAAATTCAACTACTGTGTACTGTAATAATTTGATGATCACAGCACCCATCATTATGCATATACACATGTACAATCCTGAAATAATTCATACTAATTAGAGAAGTAATTCCCCAAACAGCGGATTGGGAAAAAATTTATTTTACAGATAAACAAGTCTTTAGTCCACATACCATCAACCTCGGCATCAATTAAATCACTCGAAGCAAAATGTCCCACAAAAAATCAGGGAGTGATCAAATTTATTACAACAGTGAGTTGATAAAATGGTGCAAAAAATTCATTATCTCAGAGTTCTTTTACTGATTTTAGAGGGTGATCAAAGTTATTAGAACAACTGATTGAATTATGTCCCGGGGAGGGGGGGGGGGGGATGTCATGGAGCTGGATAGTTCAAAAAGCTAAACCCTACGGTACTGACATTAATTTTGTGATATTGACAATGTAGGGTTTAGTGTAAATGTATTGTAAATTCCTATCGCAAAATTTGGGCCTCCTGACCTGGTTAATATATTGGCTGGATCTGCGCTCATAATAATCAGTAATACCTACCACTTTGCACTCGTTTGGATAGAATACAAAATTGCCTACTTTCCTGGCCATCTATTTCCTCTGTCGAGCTTCTTTCATATTCATAAACGACAAAAGAAAAAAATTATATTGAGCTTCATCTTTGAAAAACAAAATCGGTAGCCATCAGTTCAGTTCAGAATTTCCCCCTTTGAGAGAGGCACCACCATAGGAGTACATATTAATATCCAATCAATTGGAACCACTCAACAGGCTTTGATATACTATAGCTCAACTATCGTGCTGTGAAGTGAACATTTATACCATTCTACAATTGGACGAACTACTATCCTGAAAGTGCTGTGATAGTCTAACCATATCAGCTTCCTAGCGGTGTATGCGATGTATTACTAGCTGTGAGTGGATTTATATAGCGGTCACTGAAAGATACCCAGGTAGTACTTTATTCCCCAAGTGCCTCCGCTGGCGAAGGTCTAGCATAGCAACTAGTTCCACCATCAGTCCTTTTTACCCTGGACACCGAATCAGCCCAGTGCCTTGTGAATAGGCGAGTATATATGTATGCGGTCACTGGCGAGGGGCGAACCCACGCCAGCTGTAGAACTCCGGGTCAGAGTCAAACACACTAACCGTACTTCGGCCATGACATGCTCGAGAATATCGCTATGGTGGCACGAGGCTGATTGTAAATTTCAGGATTGTGGACCGGAAAGTCCGAAATAGCTCTTTCATAAGGCTTGCACATTATCTGCATTTGAATGTAAAATTGTAACCATAGGTATCATGCATGATAGAATCAACACAGACTGACTGGGCAAATCAACTCTACCATCCATATGTGGTTCAATGAACAAAGCAAAACTTAAGGTCCAGTGTTTTGCGTACATACGGTAGTTAGATTACTATATGTATATATACTTCTAGTCATATTATGATCATATTGTTATATTGCTGCTCAACTGATAAATGATGTGGTCATCTTCATTTCATTTTTTGTACTCTGCTGCATTGCTGGTGTCTGTGCAATAAAATTTGAATATAGAATCTTGAATCTACCGAAAAAGGTACACGATTTTTGCGATAGAAATTATTGGTTCAAAGGCTAAATCCTAGGTTGTCAATATCACAAAATTAAATATCAGTAGGGTTTAGCTTGTTGAACTAGGGGCTGTGGTGTCCAGTTGGCGTGGGGCGATTGTTCCGTGGGGGGGGGGGGGGAGTTCGGGGGATACTTCTGGGGTGAACGTGGGGGGTTGAGGGTCCTTTTTCTCTCTCGAACAGTTGAATCAAAGCCTTGTCTTTGAATAACGGCAGCTGACCATCAAAACTCACTAATCGAAGCTATGATCGGCTATCGGATTGGAATGTGCTCTCTGTCGGTAATACTTCTTCTGCGGTAATCTAACGTTAACATCTACGTCCATCGTTGACAGTTGATGCAGACAAGATTTCAACTCATTTCAGCCGGCACCGAGCACGCACGTGTTGTCTAAGCTGTACTCTCTGTCCTAAAAGGCGACTTTGATCCTATTTTCATATGTCGTTGTAAAACAATAGTTCGTAAGCATAATTTAATAACATGAATTGATAAGTTATGCGATTATTATGTGAAGAGCATAAACAGTGTAGCCAGGATAAGATATAATGGAAAACAGCTTTCACGGTATTCGAGAGTATCAACAACAACTGCCACGCGCAACTTCCACTTCCGGGTTTTCGGATCATCAAATTTTAGCGGAAGGCACCAGAAAAACACCTGTTTGAAACCAGCACAATCGCTCTGGATGTCTGTGAGTTCGCAGAGGCTCTTCAGGACGGGGTAAACATGCCACATATTTATGTAAACTTTGAGTTATGTCACTGCCAGATCATAAAATCATGAAAGAGTTGAGCAGATGACGTGTCACACACTGACAGACTGTCAGAGCATTATGTGGGCGCCATTTTTCGTTTCTGGGTAGTTGACAGCAAAGAGTTGTAAGAGCACGGGCACGTAATCTGGTAATATTGACGTGGATCTGGCGTGGCATGTTGCCTGGGACAGATACAACATTCATTGAAGGGCCTATATTAAAATTTAATATTGCGACTGCATATGTCACACTACTGTTTACCAAGTGTGAATTGAAAGCTGCCTGGCTTCACGTCGAATCATTCATTCAAATCAAATTTCAGCGGTCAACAGAGCCGAAGATAGAGGACATTATAGGGCATTCTCTTAAGCAAAAGATGAGCTGTTCTGTCAACTACGGGGCTGTAATAGTCAACTGCGCAACTCAGGGACTCTCAACATAAGGCTCAACTTCCACATCGTTGCGAGTTGAAAAATAGTACATCTTTTACTCTGCCTGTAAAGGTACAATAAATTGAATTGAAATTGAAATATGTTCAAATTATGTGTTAAAATTGGACCTGAACTATTCTTTTTGAAAGTTTATCCCATTTACTTCTGTGTTAAATTTAGGCTTTTCAGACAGAGTATTCTCTCGGTATAAGTCATTCCTCCTATTATGGTGTTGGGTGCCTGAAGAAAGACAATAACACCCCTGCCTCACCCTGAAGAAAGACAATGACACTCCTCCCTCTCCCTGGAGAAAGACAATAACCCTCCTCCCTCTCCCCGAAGAAAGACAATAACACCCCTGCCTCACCCTGAAGACAGACAATGACACTCCTCCCTCTATGTGGAGAAAGACAATGACACTCCTCCCTCTTCTCGGAGAAAGACAATAACACTCCTCCCTCTCCCTGAAGAAAGACAATGACGCTCCGCCCTCTATGTGGAGAAAGACAATGAAACTACTCCCTCTCGCTGGAGAAAGACAATAACACCCCTCCCTCTCCCTGGGGAAAGACAATGACACTCCCCCCTCTCCCTGGGGAAAAACAATGACACCCCCCTCTCCCCGGAGAAAGACAATAACACTCCTCACTCTCACTGAAGAAAGACAGTGACACTCATCCCTCAGTGGAGGACAGTGACACTCCTCTCTCTCTCTGTAGAGAAAGACAATAACACTCCCCCCTCTCCCTGAAGAAAAACAATGACACACCTCCCTCTCCCTGGAGAAAGACAATAACATGCCTCCCTCCTGCTGAAGAAAGACAATGGCACTCTTTCCTGTCAGTGGAGAAAGACAATGACACTCCTCCCTCTCAGTGGAGAAAGACAAGGACACTCCTCCTTCTCGCTGAAGAAAGAAATGATACCCCTCCCTCTCAGTGGGGAAAGACAATAACGCTCCTCTCTCTCCCTGAAGAATGACAATGCCACTCCTCCCTCTCAGTGGGGAAAGACAATAACAATCCTCTCTCTCCCTGAAGAATGACAATGCCACTCCTCCCTCTCAGTGGGGAAAGACAAGGACACTCCTCCCTCACCCTGCAGAAAGACAATGACACCCCTCCCTCTCAGTGGGGAAAGACAATAACGCTCCTCTCTTTCAGTGAAGAAAGACAATGACACTCCTCCCTCTCCCCAAAGAAAGACAATGACACTCCTCCATCTCCCCTGGAGAAAGACAATGGCACTTCTCCCTCTCCCCGAAGAAAGACAATGGCAGTTCTCCCTCTCTCCTGAAGAAAGACAATGACATTTCTCCCTCTCCCCGAAGAAAGACAATGACACTTCTCCCTCTGCCTGGAGAAAGACAATGACACTCCTCCCTCTCAGCGGAGAAAGACAATGACACTCCTCCCTCTCAGCGGAGAAAGACAATGACACTCCTCCATCTCAGCGGAGAAAGACAATGACACTCCTCCATCTCAGCGGAGAAAGACAATGACACTCCTCCATCTCAGCGGAGAAAGACAATGACACTCCTCCATCTCAGCGGAGAAAGACAATGACACTCCTCCATCTCAGCGGAGAAAGACAATGACACTCCTCCATCTCAGCGGAGAAAGACAATGACACTCCCTCCTCTCGCTGGAGAAAGACAGTGACACCCCTCCCTCACCCTGAAGAGACACAGTGACACTCCCCTCTGTCTCTGAAGAAAGACAATGACACTCCTCCCTCCCCTGGAGAAAGACAATGGCATTCCTCCCTCTCACTGGAGAAAGACAATGGCACTGCTCCCTCTCACTGGAGAAAGATAATGGCACTCCTCCCTCAACCTGGAGAAAGACAATGACACTCCTTCCTCTGCCTGTAGCAAGACAATCACACACCTCCCGCTGCCTGGAGCAAGACAATCACACCTCTCCCTCTGCCTGGAGAAAGACAATAACAATTCTTCCTCTGCCTGGAGAGAGACAATGATTGACACTCCTCCCTCAACCTGGAAAAAGATAATGACACTCCTCCCTCTCCCTGAAGAAAAACTCTCCATGGAGAAAGACAATACGTCTCCTCTCTCTCCCTGAAGAAAGACAATGACACTCCTCCCCTCTCTGTGGAGAAAGACAATAACACTCTTCCCTCTCCCTGAAGTAAGACCATAACACTCCTCCCTCCCCTGGAGAAAGACAATAACACTCCTCCCTCTCCCTGAAAAAACCCCAATAACACTGCTCCCTCCCCATGAAGTAAGACCATAACACTCCTCCCTCTCCCTTGATAGAGACAATAACACTCCTCCCTCTCCCCGAAGAAAGACAATGACATACCTCCCTCTCCCAGAAGGAAGACAATAGCCCTCCTCCCTCTCCCTCTCCCTGAAGAAAGAAAATGACACTCCTCCATCCCCCGGAGAAAGGCAGTAACCCTCCTCCCTCTCCCTGAATAAAGACAATGACACTCCTTCCTCTCAGTCGAGAAAGACAATGCCACTCATCCGTCTCCCTGAAGAAAGACAATGACACTCCTCCCCCTCCATGGAGAGGGACAATAAGACTCCTCCCTCTCCCTGAAGAAAGACAATGACACCCCTCCATCCCAGTGGAGAAAGACAATGACACTCTTCCCTCTCCTGGAGAAAGACGGGTTCGAGCCCAGCTGGTCCATGTGTGAAAGTTTGTCAGTTACTTGCCGAAGGGCGGTGGTTCTCTCCGGGTTCTCCGGCTTCCTCCACCAACCGAACTGACTCACCATATGAGTGAAATAAACTTGAGTGTGACATTAAGCCAACTCCCCCCCCCCCTTCCCTCTCCCTGGAGAAAGACAATAACACTCCTCCCTCTCCTGGATAAAGACAATGACTCTCCTGGAGAAAGACAATAACCCTCCTCCCTCTCTCTGGAGAAAGACAAGACACCCCTTCCTCTCGATGGAGAAAGACAATGCCATTCCTCCCTCTCCCTGGAGAAAAACAATGACATCCCTCCCTCTCCATGGAGAAGGACAATAAGACTCCCTCTCCTTGAAGAAAGACAATGACACCCCTCCATCCCAGTGGAGAAAGACAATGACACTCCTCCCTCTCTCTGGAGAAAGACAATGACACTCCTTCATCTCGGTGGAGAAAGACAATGCCACTCCTCCCTCTCCGTGGAGAAAAACAATGACACCCCTCCATCCCAGTGGAGAAAGACAATGACACTCCTCCCTCTCCTGGAGAAAGACAATGACACTCCTCCCTCTCCTGGAGAAAGACAATGACACTCCTCCCTCTCCTGGAGAAAGACAATGACACTCCTCCCTCTCCATGGAGAAGGGCAATAAAACTCCTCCCTCTCCCTGAAGAAAGACAATGACACCCCTCCATCCCAGTGGAGAAAGACAATGACACTCCTCCCTCTCCTGGAGAAAGACAATGACTCTCCTTCCTCTCCTGGAGAAAGACAATGACTCTCCTTCCTCTCCTGGAGAAAGACAATAACCTTCCTCCCTCTCTCTGGAGAAAGACAATGACACTCCTTCCTCTCGATGGAGAAAAACAATGACACCCCTCCCTCTCCATGGAGAAGGACAATAAGACTCTTCCCTCTCCTTGAAGAAAGACAATGACACTTCTCCATCCCAGTGAAGAAAAACAATGACACCCCTCCCTCTCCATGGAGAAGGACAATAAGACTCCTCCCTCTCCCCGAAGAAAGACAATGACAACCCTCCATCCCAGTGGAGAAAGACAATGACACTCCTCCATCCCAGTGGAGAAAGACAATGACACCCCTCCATCCCAGTGGAGAAAGACAATGACACTCATCCCTCTCAATAAAGAAAGACAGTGACTCTCCTTCCTCTCCTGGAGAAAGACAATAACACTCCTCCCTCTCTCTGGAGAAAGACAATGACTGTCCTTCCTCCCGCTGGAGAAAGATAATGACACTCCTCCCTCTCCCTGAAGAAAGACAATGACACTCCTCCTTCTTTCTGAAGAAAGACATTGACACTCCTCCCTCTTTCTGAAGAAAGACATTGACACTCCTCCCTCCCCTGGAGAAAGACAATGACACTCCTCCCTCTCCCTGAAGAAAGACAATGACACTCCTCCCTCTTTCTGAAGAAAGACATTGACACTCCTCCCTCTTTCTGAAGAAAGACATTGACACTCCTCCCTCTCCCTGAAGAAAGACAATGACACTCCTCCCTCTTTCTGAAGAAAGACATTGACACTCCTCCCTCTCACTGGAGAAAGACTATGGCACTCCTCCCTCTCACTGGAGTGTCTTCTCCATCACTGGGCAGGGTAAGATTTTCTAGGCTTGCCCCACCCCATGAAAGCTTACATCATTGTACACTCCAATACACTTGGAGGTGGTGGTCCCCACCCCCAGGGAAATTAGGGCAGGCTTATTCTGAAAGCATACATCATTACAATTATGGGACACCTCCATTACCCATGGGGTGTAGTCCCCACCCTCAGGGAACTGGGTTCCACCCTCTAACTCCACTCGCCCCACCCTCATATATTCTGAAAGCTTACATTTTTGTACAAATATGGGATACATCCATTAGCCCTGGGGAATACTGCCCACCCCCAGGGAACCGGGCCCCACTGTCTAACTCTCGAAATTTAGCCTCACCTCTCCCCATAACCTCATATATTCTGAAAGCTCACCTCATCGAAAAATGTGGGATGCTCCTCTGCAGCCATCACATAACATTTTCTTTACTAGTCTTAATACATGTGTAATACAGGACTAACTTTATTTAGTCTATGCACCATGTGACCACTAAATAGCTTGACCATTTAATTGAATTTTCATCTCTTTAGTCTTTCTTGTCTATATATTCCAGACTGATAGTCCTCTAGCCTGCACCCATCAAGAAGCCAAGAAGACTGGAGTTGACGATGGCTTAGATTTCTACAGCAAAAGAAATGTCTACACTTAGGGTCTAGCGTGTCGATCACAATATGCTGGTACTAACCTATGTGTGTTTCGTAGGCCTGGGGATAGTCTGTGCTGGCCTGCAATTTTTGGCGCACAGAACTCGGCAAGATGTCTCTGTCGGGAATAACCCACAGTTTCTCAAGTTTCAGCGGGGATACTTCACAGTGTATCTGTTGGCCATGTTTGCGGACTGGCTTCAAGGGCCATACCTCTATAAACTGTACAGTTATTACGGCTTTCAGGAAGCTCAAATCGCCACGCTATATGTTTTTGGGTTCGCCTCAACTGTAATTCTGGGGACCTGGGCTCCAATTGTCGCCGACAAATTTGGACGAAAAAAGCTTTGCGTTGCATTTACTGTCATTTACTCTGTGTCATGCCTTATGAAATTATCGCGAAGTTATGGAATCTTACTCATTGGTCGCCTTCTGGGAGGCATGGCAACCTCGGTGTTATTTTATGCTTTCGAGGCCTGGTACGTTCATGAACATGTGGAAACACACGATTTCCCCAAGGAGTGGATTGCTGTCACGTTCACCAAGGCTTCAATGTGGAATGGAGTTTTAGCCACTGTAGCTGGAATCAGTTCTAATGTCGCGTCGGAGTGGCTCGGTTTCGGGCCGGTGGCGCCTTACATGATGGCCCTTCCGTTTCTGATCATAGTTGGAGTTTTGGTGTTCACCCACTGGAATGAGAATTACAGCGGCCACAAAACGAACTGCGTTAAACTTTGCGTAGGTGGACTGAAAAACATTGGGAAAAGTGAAAAAATCTTCGTAATCGGAGTCATCGAGGCACTCTTCGAGAGCGTTATCTATGTGACAATATTTCTGTGGACGCCCATTTTGGAGCCCGGAAAACCTTCTTTAGGAATAGTGTTCTCATGTTTTATGATATGCATTCTGATTGGCTCAGCTCTGTTTCAGATTCTCTCATCGCGACACATTCCGGTCCAAAACTTGCTACTTTCCGCTGCAGTTGTTGCTCTGGGAGCCAATGTCGTATTGGTTTTCTCAGTTCATCCCGACAAACAGAGTTTCAATCTGTCATTTGTGGCGTACCTGATATTTGAGATTGCTGTGGGTATGTACTTTCCTGCTATGGGATTCTTACGGAGTCACATTCTCCCCGAGACGCACAGGTCCGCCATCATGAACTGGTTCCGCGTTCCGATCAGCCTTATCACCTGCATTGTGCTGATGTTGTTACACGAGGACGTCTTTCAGCATGGAAACCGTTGGATTTTCGCGATTTGTGCCTCTCTACTCCTGCTGGCATTACTCAGCTGTCTCCGATTCTTACATCTCTCCAAGAATGACCAAGAATTGAGACAAGACACAATATTGGTTGAATTTGAACACTACCACAATATTTTTTAAGAACAAATGTACACAGACTAATAGCTCGAACTCTAAAACGATTCGTCTCAATTCTATATTTTTGAGGGAATCGCTGAGAACACCATGGCTGTACTAAAAGATACAGCTTTTTAATGTGGGCACTCTGAGAGCATGCTACCCTATTTATTCTAATTATTCAGACGGCAAAACTTCAGGCATCTGCAGAGAGAAATTCTGCAAAACATTCTACAAATTTCACTGGCTGTCTTTCAGTTCTTGGGATAAATAACATATCCATGCCACAGAATTTAGTGTCAGTTGATATAAAGATGGATTTATTCTGCTTCTAGGTCTAAAAAAGTTGTTCGGAAAATTAGAAGAAATAGGGTAGCTTCTAATTTGGGGATTTATTTTAATATAATATTTGTGAAGAGAAAGCTCTGAATGTGTGAAAATGAAGCATGGAACAGTTTCATTTGTCGCTTTGAGGTGTATAAATATTTTTGTTTGAAGCTTTGAAAAACTTCGAATTTTCCCAAATCATTAAAATAGATAATTCATGTAAGTATATGTTGTCTAGGCCTTTGTGCTGCCCTGGGTCTAGACAAATTGTTGCCTCCGAGACACGCCTATCATGATCTTTACATGAAGGAAGCAATCTCTCTAATAATTCAATCAAAGGAAGTGAAATTTCCCGCCAACAAATCTGGGTTTGCTTAAATTTATTAGAACAGGAAGTTGAAAAAAAAAAAATGGTACGAAATCATGCATATAATCCATTATTTCTTAGTTCTTTAAATGATTTTAGAGGGTGATCAAATTTATTAGAACCACCGATTGAATTTTGTCCCCAAAATTGTGGGTGTTTGAATATTGATTGAATTATTAGAAGGATACCGTATGGACCCAATTTGGAAATCGGGAACCAGAAATGAGGCCATGTTATATGAAGACGAACGGTATCGTGGCAGCACAAGAGCAGAGTTTCGGTGGTTGAGAGTCAGCTCTGGTGAAGACAAAGTCTTACCGCTCTGCTCTGTACACGTTTTCACTGACGAACTTATGTTCTAAAACTGAAAAAACAAAGAGGAAAATCTCCAGTTCCATGTTATGAATTTGTACTAAACTTTGAATATACAATAAAGCGTCTAATAATTCAATCACAGGAATGAAATTTTCCACCATAAAATCCGGGGTGATCAAATTTATTAGAACAAGAAGTTGAAAGAAATGATCCAAAATTATGCGGATACATGTAATCCATTATTTCTTTTATTTCAATGATTTTAGGGAGTGATTTAATTTATTAGAACAGCCGATCGAATTTTGTTCCCAATTTTGGGGCGATTGAATTTTGATAGGGGGGTTGAATTATTAGAGGGATTACCAAATGTTGCACTATCATATTTTTAGGTCAAAGGTCAAATTCACAAAAGTCAGAAAAACTGCAAACAAGAGCCCAAGGGGCTTCAATATACGCCCGTATATCTGGAATTACATTGGTCCAAATTTTCAAGGTTGTTTAATAGCCTTGATTCCAATTGGTAGCTAGCAATCCAGAGAAAGGTCTTCAATTTTGTGCTTCTGAGAATGTAACATATATCACATCACATATTGAATGATAAACTAAAATGAGCTCGACCCTCGGTAAGTAGTTAATTCTTAAGCAAGAGCTGAGAGCTCACATATCCCACACTAAAATCGACAATAGTCAAACACAAGAAAATAGTAGTTTTCCTGCAAATGGATTCCTTTCAAACGAGAGAATTTCTCATGAAGGAAGAAGAAAGTTATGAAGTAAACCTTTCATAAAGGGCCCCTCTCCCCGTTAAATTAGTAAATGTATGGTTTTTATTTCACAAAAATTTAACTAAATGCAGGACAATACCATATACATATAGGGGAGAGAACTCTGAATATTCCAACCTAACACAGTCAGCTAAACTTGATTCAGTTTTGGGGGACTGTGACCTTGACCTTTGACAAATTGATCTCAAAGTGTATGGCTCCCCTCTGCCATGCGAGTAAGGTATACTCAAACTTTGGTACCAATCCATACATTGAAACTAGAGATATCGCATGGACAACAAATGTTAATGGATGAAAGGACAGAACGCAACATCACATAACACGACCTCGTCTTCGACAGGCATATGAAAATGTGACTTTTAATGGTTTCTTATTTTGGGGTCACAGTGACCTTGACCTTTGACCCATGTTTTGGTATGTAACACATCATGTCCCTCTAATGTATCTACTGGCAAAAAAATAAATATTTTTAATGATTTCCTGATTTTGGGGTCACAGTGACCTTCACCTTTGACCTTCACCTTTGTGTACCCTTTAAGTTTTGGTACACGACACATCGTCTTCCCTCAATGTATCAATGGACATAAAAAAAATCATGATTTTTAGGAATTTCTTTATTTTTGGGGTCACAGTGACCTTGACGTTCGACCTGGACCTACATTTTGGTACGTGACACATCATGTCCCCCTAATGTATCTACTGACACAAAAAAAGTAATTTTCAAAGATTTCTTGATTCTGGAGTCACAGTGACCTTGAATATTTTGTCCTTGACCTAAATTTTGGTACATGACAAACCGTCTTCCAGTGATTTCTCAATGGACACAAAAAATCCTGATTTTTAACAATTTCAAGATTTTGGGATCACAGTGACCTTAACCTTTGACCTTGACCTACATTTTGGTATGTGACACATCGTGTCCCCCTAATGTATCTACGGATACAAAAAAAATGTTATTTTTAATAATTTCCTAATTTTGGGGTCACAGTGATCTTTGACCTTGACCTAATTTTTGGTATGCGACACTTCATTTTCCCCTATTAAATCCACTCACAAAAAATTAGTCATTTTTAATGATTTCCTGATTTTTAGGTCACACTGACCTTTGACCTTGAATCTGGATCACAGTGATCTTGACTATTGACCTGGATCTAAATTTTGGTACATGACAAAACTGCTACCCATAATTTCTTAATGGACTAAAAAAATCATGATTTTTAACAATTTCACGATTTTGGGGTCACAGTGACCTTGACCTTTGACCTTGACCTACATTTTGATATGTGACACATCATGTCCCCCTTATATATCTACTGACACAAAGCAATGTTATTTTTAATAATTTCCTGATTTTGGGGTCACAGTGACCTTTGACCTTCGACCTTGACCTACATTTTGGTATAGTACAATTCATTACCCTCTACTGAATCCACTCACAAAAAATTAGAAATTTTTAATGATTTCCTGATTTTTTGGTCACACTGACCTTTGACCTCTGACCTCGACCTACATTTAGTATGCAACACATCGTTCCCCCCAAGGGCATCCACTCACCAAAAATTAGAACTGTAGATAGAAAATTGTCAACGATCAATGATTTCCTGATTTTAGGCAACAGTGACCTTTGACCTCTGACCTCGACCTCAATTTTGGTACGCGACACATCGTCCCCACCTAGAGAATCCACTCACAAAAAATTGCAGCTGTGAATAGAAAACATTCACAGATATAGACCGGACATGAACACTTCAGTGATTTCCTGTTTTTTAGGCCAGTGACCTTTGACCTCTGACCTTGACCTTCATTTTGATACGCGATACATCGTCTCCCTGTAGGGTATCCACTCACCAAAAATTAGAACTGTAGATAGAAAACTGTCCCAGATATAGACCGGACACGACGGACGGAAACCGCCATCACATAATACGTCCGCCTTTTGGCGGGCGTATAAAAATGGAAATCTTGTGTTAAAGTGTAACTGTTGTACTTTTGCAAGTTTAGTTCATAACCAAGATAATCGTCCAAATTATAGAACTTATTACCTGTTTCTTGGTTTACGACTTTAATTTTAACAATTTTAATGTTATTAATGTGCACAGCGCCACAAGCATGTCAGAACTTGTGATGTTTACAGTTATTATGGAACGATAAACCACGTCACAATGCAACATTGTTACAAAAATGTTCCATTTTCTGCATTGCCGCAACGTTCCGCAGACGATGCAGGACGCTCGAAGTATGATGTCGTTAACGTCATCTTTGACGTCAAAAGAGGCCGTGCAAATTTCTCTCCCACTGGAAAAAGCTGCCTTTGAATCCTCTGAGAAAGAATACGAGTGAAATGTTGGAAGAAAACCTCACTATGTTTTGTTATTCGTTATCTTGAATGTGACATATACTTACATAAGTGCCACATTTACACTTTAAGTTATGTATTGATATAAAACTTTGCGTAAAAATCTACCTTGCCTATGGGTCAAAGACCCCCCCTATTTATTTTGAGATCAAAGGTCAAGGTCACCTGGCCTAGATAATGTGGAAACAAAATGGAAAGTTTTGTTATTGTTTTTAACTCCAATTCAGGGATGTGGAATATGAACTAATAGGCATGATAAAAACAAAAAACAAAAATCTGAAAGAAGAATAATTGTTTTGTTTATGCTGTAATAACATAGATATATGTAGAATTGTAGCTTGTGATCACATTTCAATTATACCGGAGTGCGTTGTCTTGGAGAAAAGAAAAGTGCTATTTATGTTGAGGTACATGTAATAGTTTGAGGGCATGTATCATCAGTTCATACTTATTGCAGGGTTTGGTGTTATGATTATATAACTTCCGTATGTGATACATGCACGTCCATACATGTACGTACTTCAAGTATATATATCACAAATTATCTTCAGTTGAGGTTGTATTAAATACCATTATTTCATCAGATACTGGTTGTCTTATCCATGTTTTGACAAATCTTCTTTCATTGCCTCAAAATTCGGGTAATTTCTTTGATAGGAATGGCATATATGTTCAGTGTTCTGATCAACTTTGGAAGGTGATCCAATAATCCACATCGTAATCCCAGAAGTAATGCATGTTCCCGCCACACGCACATGCATTTTTTCATGAGAGCCAGCTGAGCAATGCCAGGGTATTTTGTCTGAGCAGTTCAACAGTTCAAGAAATTCACACAAATATTGCTAGAACAATTTTAGCATTTTAGCACAAGTAAGCATCCCCGAGTTGCTGGCTCTCATGAAAAAACGCATGTGCGAGAACCTGTCCTTCAGTCTCACACCTGGCATGAATATGTGGTAACATGCGGTACAGTACTTATGGGATTACGATGTGGCTTATTGGCATGCTATATGCCATCCCCACTGCACCATTGCATAGCATCGGCATTCTCCAATTGTTGGAGTTTGTAACCTCTTAAACTATCAGTGTAACAATACTAACATCCTCTGACTGCATTGTGGCGATGCGCAGTTAGTATGTTATCAGTTTTGATAGACCATTTAGGAAGCATGTAACCGCATATGAAATATATGGGAAAAGCATCCAGCAGATCTTTCAAAAGAATGAACAAGTTTGACGAGTACATGTTATAATGTCCAATTTTGGTTTAGTTTACTCCGCTCCATTTAGTAACAGATTAAATGCTGAATGGACAAGAGCCATGTTCACAGAAGCTGGTTGCTGTTTTTTTAACTCTAATGTAATCAGAGGGTATATCTGACCAGAGGTATACAATCTGTCAGGAAAATGAGCATGGGTCAATCTCACCTGATTTGTTATTTGCTTCTGTTCTGTCACCACATGCATGTGTGATGCAAGTTTGGTGAAGCTATTGTGGATGTCATAGAATAGTGCAGTCTACTTTTCTTTAGACTGTTCATTACAGCTGATAATATAAAATAAATTTCACCAAAGTGAAAATGGGCTGGATCTGTTTTATTCTATGGGGTGTCATTCACGTGTCTGTATCACAAGTGGTGAATGAATGATTCGAATAATGATGACTCAACTGAGAACACCTGGTTCAGATAATTTATTATGGGCTTCTTTTGGCCATATCTGTATTACAAAGTGCCCAAATGGACTCACGGTTCCATTTGTCCTTTTGATGAGCAGGCCTGTTTGTTTTTCTATTTTATATCCATTAGATTCTAAAAAAAACTTACTATAACTTCCACAAAAAATATTCATATCACCGATTTGGCTCATTTTAACAGGAATGAAAAGAAAAATCAGTTATCTGCTTGAGAATTGATTTAATTGGTGAAAATTAGACTGCATTATTCTTTGAAAAATACAGCCGGCATATTCATTCTTGAGGTATGGTGGTAAAATATACATTATAATACCCCAAGGACATTCTGGCCATAGCCCCTCACCAGATGTGTGTCAAGCTGCATGTGTAGGAAGCCGGAGCCATATTATTCCGGAGATATGGTGGTAGTGGGTTAACAGGCAATTAATGACCGTGTGACCCATCAAAAACATGTAAATCTCAGTTTTTCAATAGGATTCTGCTCTCTGATCACCTGCACTTGTGCTTCAAGGCATATTTCATTCCTGAGATAATGGTAATGAGAAAACAGAGCTTGCTTTTATAGAATCAAGAATTGATATAAACGAGGAAACATAGACATATGTACTACATAATACCCAAAGCAAATTTTTCACAACACCCCATGATCAGATGTGTGTCTGGTATAAGTTCAGCAAGCCTGTAGTCCTTATGATTGTTGAGATATGGTGGCAACTCAGGCTCGAAAAACAAGAGTTTTGGGGGGTGTGGGCGGTGGTATTAGGGAGAAGTGTCGAAATATGGGGTATCTATATATAACCCCATGCTTTATATGTTTATATAAATCCACATCAAGGTTTGAAACGCACTTTGGATGAATCGAGAAATAAACGGTTTATCGCCAAACAAAATACATCAGCATATTCTACAAGTATCACTTTATATATTCCCGTCGTCAAATTAGTAAATTTGTGCAATTTTTTACCTTTGCCGGGCGATTCAAAATCCAGCCATCTGGGAACAGTGAGATTATGGCGGGCTTCATTCGCAATTCTGATTGGTCAGTCGCGACAGCTGATCAGTGTTTGACCTCTCTTGCCGGAGGCGTGTCGCGACTGACCAATCAGAATTGAGAACGAAGCCCGCCATAATCTCACTGTTCCCAGATGGCTGGACAGTTACGTTGGATTTTGAATCGCCCGGCAAAGGTTGCACAAATTTACCAATTTGATGACTGGAATATATAAAGTGATACTGTAGTAATAACGATGCTATTCGGTCCTGAAATGCGTTCACTATGATGTGGATTTATATAAAGCATGGGGTTATATATATAGAGACCCCATATTTCGACACTTCTCCCTTATACCACCGCCCACACCCCCCAAAACTCGTGTTTTGCGGGCCTGTGGGTGGCAACAAGCAATTGGTGTCAAATTGACCTAATTTGACCAAAATAAAATGGGTCAATCTCAAATATTCAATATGTGAATGAGTGATTGAATAGGATTTAATGTAGCTTTCAACATTATTTCAGTCATATCGTGACAAATTAACTAAGCACCACCCAGCCAAGTTGCTTCTACACTGTAATAATATGCATGTGTGATGTAAGTTTGGTGTTCTTAGGCATGAGCATTCTTGAGATATGGTTTTAATCAGCAGACAGACAGATGTACATGATGTGGACAATACCCCAAGGTCAATTTTGACCGAGAGGTGAAAAACAATAAAGAAGACATGGAATTAGTTATACACTGAAGCTTTCACTTTATTATACATTTAAGGACATTAGACTGTCAATAGTACACATGCTGTTCAACATTCATTTGCTCGTGTGAATCAATGTTTTGAATTACCTCCCCTCATATAACACCAGGACTCTTTACCAGACTGTAAATTAGCATTATTGACCAATTTACTCTTCCAGAACTCTTTAGCTGTCCACTCAGAAATACAAACCAGACTTGGCTAACAGTACAATTAAGAAATGGCACCTTTAGTCTTAAAATTTGCTTCAGATGGAAAGATCTTTTGAATGGATATTTATATAAGCAAACTTCACATTTGATAAAAATAAATGTGTAAAATAGTACTTTTCCTATAGAATTCAGACCCACGCGACAATTATGCACTGTTTACTGCACACATGCCCCTATAGATACACCTTAATAAATTAATATCCTAAAGCTCCCACTTTTATAAATGCCACTATAGGATCTTATGGTCCCCGACTAACACAAGCATCTACCATCCAATGTGTCCCTTCATCAACTGCAATATCCTGGACAAAAGACTGACAATACAACTTGCAGCAGATCATTCGTCAATTATATTTCGTGAATCTTGCACCAAATTCTTTCCAAAGTGCAAGTGCATCGAGCTGACAGTGTCCTGTCACTCGACTTTAAAATGTCAAGTAGTCGGGCCGATACACGAAAGTCTTATTTTGAACACTATATTAATTGCATGGTGTCTGCACAGGATGCCATTCTTAATGTGTAAACATAGATCTTAAAAGCGATATACAAACAGGGAGGGTATCGGGATATTGGTTTATTGAGATTGGTTTAAATAATACAGGATAGATACGTATTGTTCATAATCCATAGCTGCACTGTTACAATTTGTAGCAAAACACACTGTATTATTATTCTTTTAAAGGTGAACTACCAAAATCTTTCAATCGAGAACAGCAGTTGGATGCAGTCTGGAGTTTGAGAAAAACAAAACCTGAGAAATAAATTGCTGTAATTTGCATTGCACCAAATATTTACTACACCCTGCTCAATCAATATGCCTTTTAAGGCAGCATTGATTTGACAAACCCACCCGTTTGCACTAGTACCAGAAAACTAGAACTATTTCTTACTGGCTTCTAAACCCCTGTACAAAACTACACTACTGCCTACAACAAAATTTTACATTAAACACCCATTCAGTGATATTTGAATTTTCAAACATATTTTGCTTTTCAATTTACTCTTCAAAGATTTATCACAATGAACATCCAGATCTTTCAGCATTATCTTTTAAAGTGATTGTATTGAAAATTAAGTTTTTATATGTCATAACATCGAATTATATGATAACAGCACAAGTATAAATATTAGTTTTACGACAATGCCTTAATGGGAGACTTGCACAATACCAACTGACCAATCAGATTCTGTAATTGCCACTTCCTGTTTGTTGGTTTTGGCCCAGTTAACCAATCAACTGACAGAACTAGCATTTCCAGGTGATCTTCTGGTCCAAAAGTAGTTTTATAAAAAAAACATTGCATCATGGGATATCACCTAGTTTTACAGTACTTTAATTGGTCGATTCAAATTTTCAAAAAGAAATCCAGGATATTCATTGGCTTCGGAACAAAATTTTGATATAATCCAGTCAGTCATAAAATATCTATAATGGTTAATTGTGCAAGCCTCTCATTTAGGTCGATACTTCATATGAGGATTTATTTGTCCAGGACCTTACGAAGCTGAAAGCTCTGAGTTTAGACCTCCGGTTATTCTCAGACTTCACTATCGTATTCATTTTTTCAGGACACTTAAATGAAGTGTGGACCCATTAATATGGTCGTAAAAACGTCTGTCACTAACTCTGTTCGTCCTCTAGCATTCAACATGTTGAAACATTTGAAAGAATTAAAGATTTTATTGTCTCTCTTTTCAAGTAATAATCATGTTTACTTGGTATAATGATAATGTCCGACAATATTATCCAACCAAGCGACGTCGGCATAGGATTCCTTGGATCCCTGTAATGCTGGAATGATCGATCTTCAATTTGAAAGCATTGTTGTTAAACTTTATTTCCAACAGACAGATAAAGTAAGAAAATTGTGGGAAAGAAAAGAGAAACTAGAGTTAACTTTTACAACTCGGGCATTTGTTTCAACAGTCAATTTACTTTCGAGATTCAACTCATTTCTGCCTAATAATTGGAACACATACACAAGTACGCTACTATTTTTCTTTAATACTCATTAAATAACTACCGGGTATCAGTTATTGTATACACGACATTACGTCACACCACTAAAGGTCTACTACATCTATTATTATATAATGCCTAGTTTCAAGTACATGTACTAGTTATGCTGTTGGAATAAGTTAAGCTTTCCAGTTCATCGGATATTTCTTTCCACCGTAATGCACAGCCCGGGATTCCCATTTCTGGAACAGGTTGAATAGAGGGATTACCTCCCCTTGAATACGTGAAACCAGATCTATTATCCATCTGTCATAAATGCAATTAGCCATCACATGATCTTTGAGAAAAGCATGTTCCCGGAACATCCAGTTGGCTGTATGAATATATATACGACCACAATACTCGCTGCCTCGCGCACTTGTTTATTCCATCACCAGAGTCCTGTCGATTTACCACCAGGGGGATTCTGCACTCGCGTGTGTGGACGCTTTGGCGATCTATCATCATATTGGTCACCTGAGAGAAAAACAAAAAAAACATTCTCAGATGCAGAAGAAAATGCAACACATTTTCAAATATGAGGCTGACAATATCGAGTTTTGTTTTCAGTTTTGAAAGTTTCAAAAAAACACAATATCTCTTACATTCCACACTACCTGCAGTCAAACACTCATGTAAAATGATTAGAATAATATAAAGGGGCTGGACCAGTAAATCATTTTCTTGTTACTTCCTCCTCTTCTTTGCTGGGAATAGTTTGCATATCTTAAAATTTACAAATCCCAGCCAGCTGAAACTTCACGTATCAGTATATATAATTTTAGTCTGTTCTGATACAATAGTATGCAAAACTAATACTTTTAAACACAGAATGACAGATGCATTTAGTTTCAGGTTGCTATGAATTGTTTACTTGCAGATATAGCAGCCTACAAATCTCTGCAATGGTGATCATCACAAATGTTACAATAACATGTTACTGGTCCAGCCTCTTAAGCTTTTACTAATGTTCACACATTCACAGATACACTCTGGAGCTATTGCTAAGCGCAGACTTTGGCATATCAATAAGCTACATGCAGGCCAGAGGGAAATTAAACTACTTCTAGTAAACTGTTGATGGTGTTGAAATCAGACCACTCTCTCCTAGGCACCGATGGGTACCAAATGAGCAACCGCTAGCAGCAGCAATATACCAAACTGCCCATAGTGATGATATAATCACTGCTGGTGTTAAGGCTGTTCACCTTGAAAGGGCTAGAATGAGTGAGTGAATATGATTTAACGTCGCTTTCAACTATATTTCATCATATTACGATGTTGGGTCCTATTCCTTTTCACACCCGGGAACCACATGGGTGGGGTCCTATTCCTTTTCACACCCGGGAAGCCCACGGGTGCCTCAGTTAGTCGCCTCTTATGACAAGATGTCTGAGGCCTATTCTTACCATGACCTGCGGTGTGCACAACGACATCCCAGGTCAATCTCCGGAAGCCCCACGGGGCGAAAGGGCTAGAGACCTAGCATGGTGTGTTTGTTTTATCTATGACTTGATCACTGCCATAAAGCGTCTGTGCTGTAGTTCGTAAGTTTTACAATTTTTGGCAAGCCTGCCGACTTTTTGACAGTATCGTGAATTAAGTTTACAGCTAAAACCAGAGAACAGAAATACTGAACTTGGAGTGTTACACTAAATTACAGATTCATTACATCAAGTCGAGTAATAAGGCAGACGAGGGTTCCAAAATACGCCAGCTTGTGCCTGATTATCAACCCGGTGGAATAGAAGTGAGATGGTGGTGTCAAGTGAGTGACCTGGAGGTGTCGAGTGAGTGATATGGGGGTGTCGAGTGAGTGATATGGGGGTGTCGAGTTAGTGACATGAGAGTGTCAAGTGATTGATATAGGTGATCAAGTGAGAAGGACCGTCAAGTGAGCGAGATGAGGATGCAGCCAATGGACATCAATCAAGTGAGAGATGGATGGAGGTGCAGAGTGAGTAAGGTAGATGAAGAGATGGAGGCAGAATGGGGGAAAGTAAAGGTACCGGTATAGAGTGAGATGAACAGCCAATTGAAAAAGATGTGGCGGAACCTCAACAAGATGGTGGCTGTCTCAGAAGTAATAATTTGTGTGTCAGTGCAGGGAAATGTAGCAATAGAGATTATTATGGGAAAGAATTTGTTATTCAGCTATTGAAGCAGTACATGGATAAGCAGAGCAAAATAATCTCACTCACACCATGCAAACACCTCTCATCCTAAACTACATGAAATGACTGCCGATTTACTTTTTTTGTTTTTGGTATAAACATACGGATAAAAGATGCGAGTTATGTATGTTACATCTCATGTAACCTGCCAAGTCAAGGGTAACAGAGAGATTGGATCGAGAACTTTAAAAGCATTTGATTTAAATCTTGGAAGAAAAAAGCATTGATCATATTTTAGGCAGATTTGTTATAGAATTAACTGCAATACAGAGTGTTAACATCAGGACTGTGAAAAGCACAAAGTTGGGATTTTAGAAAAATCAACTTCAAAGCAGTTGTTTACATATTTTCAAAATGTCAAATGTTTGTAGCGGCTTCATCTGAAGCTCATTGAAATTTTCTTGATCATTATACATCTTTTGAAATTTTCTTTCTGTTCTGTTAATGTGCCAAATATTTGGTCCATCTTTCATGTAAGGATCACAAAACAAAGAAGAATAGTCTGCCTGGGTAAAACACTAGTTCAGACGTGTGGCTTTCGGTAATATCAAGCCCTGTCCAGTAGAACCTTACATGAAAGACTGGACCAATATTCACACAGACTGGCAGAGGACATGCGGTAATTTTAATTTACTCGTCAAACACAAACATGTCTTACCACTTAACGCAAAACTGGAATCATGCAAATTCCTACCCCCACTACTGGTCTTAGGGCGAGCGTGATAGAAGGCGGCCGATCCTGGCTCTGGGTTGATTGGATTGTTGTATTTCTGTGCAGTTACAGCCTCTAGGTTAATCTCCACCACGGATCCTGTGTATGGGTCACGGTCAACCTTCACCGGCCGTCTTGCCTGTACAATGACGAGGGGAGAAATAAGCTATGAAAACAGCTAATGGACTATTTTCTCAAACTTGAGGATATTTCTACTCTCAGTGAAAAACCTGGAAACCGGGGCAAAAGGAAGAGCTGATCTGTTGAGCCCCAACAGCTAGAGCACTCATTTGATAAAACCTTTGATAAATTTGTTAAAGACAAGTTTGATATGGATTTTATAAATCTCATGTGATAAATCAGAGGAAAACCACCAGTAGCGATAATGTGTATGCATCTCCTCATTGTTCTTCAGTTTCCTTTATATGCCAATCAAAAATACCAGATTTAATTTCAAAACTTTCAACTGGCCAATCAAGTGTTTTCAAACTGGAACATGCCCCATGATGCAGTGAAGCATCTAAAATCATTGGTTAAATTAAATCAATATTTATTTGTTGAATAAAAGATGAACAGCCCCGCAGACCGAGTACACCGCTCAGTACATGTAAGGCTTACCCTGTCTCGGCCACTGACTCTGCCATAGACATACTCGGGCCAGCAGTTCATGGGGATAAACCTTCCTACACCTTGTGTTACACGCAACTGAAAAACACCCACATCGAAGAAACGTACAAGTATTAGAAATGTAACCAGAATGACGAAGAAAAACGAAGGAATACAATTCATCCAATCATGGATTGAGAATTTATCCTCTAATAATTTAATCACCCTATCAAAATTCATTCAGCCAGAATTTTTTGGACAACTTTCAATTGGTCGTTCTAATAAATCGTTAAAATAATGGACCATTTTCAACTTTCTTTTCCAATAGATTTGATTACCCCATGAAACTACGGTAGGAAATTTAACTTCCTGTGATTGAATTATAAGACAATTTACTATTTCTGTGAACATCATGTATCTATCTCTACCGGGATAAAGACTTTGCTCATTTCAGACATTTCTTTCTAAATTTTGATGAGAAAGTCAACCTGAAAATTCCCATGTCTCAAAATCGACTAGATTGAACCAATAAAATTGATCGACCTAGTCAGTGGAAGATTTTATTTCCCAATCGATCTCTCACCTGCTCGTCCTCCAAGACGACGTTACACTGACGACGACTAGCGGCACCCCATGTACCTCCATACCCTCGAAGATGTTGAAGTCAACAGCAGAGTGATGTGTCTTGGCAGATATTACTCTGGTCGCCTCTGGGTCCCATATCACAATATCTGCATCTGAGCCTACAGCTATACGACCCTGTAAATAGACAACAGAGTAAGCCAAGTAAGCCACAGGAAAGATTAACCCGACACTTAAATTAGGACATAAAATGGCATTTGAAGATTTTAAAAGAAGTGGTGTGAACCAGTGGATTTGTCATTTTACCCTCCCCTACCGTGGACATCTTTCAATGACGACATATAAACTTGCATTTAGATTCTGTCTGAACTTTTTATTTTTATTTTAAGTCATGGTTTCCATACTGTCAATGTTTCAACTGTCTGATCAAATCCCCATTGACAATTTGATGACCTTTTCTTTTCTCTTTCATGTAGGTCACCTCCCCTGCCCCCAAGCTATCCTGCCAAAGTTGCGTTATCTTTTGACAAACTAAATGTTCACGCCCCCCACGGGTGTTTTAAATGTCCTCTTGAATTCACCATCTTTCCACCAGTCTGGGATCATCTCTAATACTATCTTATTACTATTTAACTTCAAGATTACCACAACACTGTTCGAATGAAGTTTCACATTTTGACCAAAACTGTGGCTGTAAGGGCTGGACAAACAAACAAACACAGACGGTACTACAATTATAGTAAGATTCATATGAGATTCAAAATATCTTATCACTGGTAATCCCCCCCCCTATTCAACTCAAACTGAAGGTTCACACGAACAAGCAAGTGATTTTATTTACATTATCCAAGGCCTTATAACAAAGATATCAAACAACTACGAAATTTTTCCCACTTCTGCACTCACCTTCTGAGGATATAGGTTGAAAATCTTGGCAGCATTTGTACTTGTGACGGCTACGTATCTACATGGATCCATTTTACCTGAATGCTGCAACGAGAATGAAAGAAAGTTCCAGTTCAGGAAAATCTTGATTATTGGACGAATTTCTGAAGATACGTTAAAATTTTTTAGCTATTACCTGAATACTCTTGTGTTTGGTTTCTTTCATCCCGGATACGGTAATTCCCCTAATAATTCGATCACCGGAAGTGCAGCTGAATGCCATATATCTGGCAATATTCATCATGGCACCAGCTACAAAGTTTCACATTTTGTCATTATATGGCTTTTCTTCAATTTGTATGAAGAATTGGAATGTTACTTGTTCTGTGTTTGGATTATTAGGAGAATTACTGTAGGGGATTTGTCGTCGTGCAGATGCAGGAAGTTCGAAAGATTATATATCTAGGTAGGTTTTTAAGACGGAAATAGTTGGAAACAAAAATTAGACTAGGGCAGATTTGATCAGACTTCTATCAAGAAAGACTGATGAAACTGAGGGATAAACCATCCACTGCCGTGGTTCATACTAAATGTAAGAATCACGAGACAATGCATACAATAGCCAAGTCTGGAGACAACAATATGTCTAGACTTCAGCCTTTTCAACTGCATAAAGAGTCAGACAATAGCTTTCCACATGAAGTATCTACCACTGCCGTGTGGCTGAGATACGTCATAAACGAGTCCTGAAGGCCTGATCTTCACAACGTACAAGTTTCTTTTGATCCAAAGGGAAAACCTTGACTATCTTGCATAGCAGAATGCATCCCGCCCACTTTCAGTGTATATGAGCCTGTTGTCACATGATAACATGCCATGGGTGCATAAAACAAGAGGTCTGTAATTGATCAATACATACAGGATGTGTTTCATTGCTGATTGGCTGAAATCTACAGTTGCATTTTTTATTAACACTATTCATTCTTATGTCTACCAGGGATATCTAGGATAGAGATATCCCTAATTTCAGTGAGGGTGAAAGGCCTAGGCACTGGGTTACTTCTTCTGATGTTGGTTGATTACTGGCGCTGACAGGTATAAAGCTTCAATGGACAATATTCACGTAATGTCAAATTATATTTCTCATGTCAGATATACACACTACCAAGAATATGAAACAACACAATGCAACTTACAACTCCCTTTTCCCAGACAATAGACATTCGGTCTTCAACGCCATTGACACCGTTTGGAATCCTACGGAAATCATCTTTACCTAATGCCTTTTGGTCCGCGTTGAACACACAGTGGTCTGTGGCCGTGACCTGCAGGTCATTGCTGTCAAAAATGTCAACAAGAGAGAGTTGTCAACAGGATCAAGTCATTCAAAGAGGGTCAACATGGAAATCAGGGATTCATATATGTCCACTTTTTTCAAATAATGAGAAAATTGATAGATTTTGAAGGCATCAGACATGGAACGGTAAGGGGACATAACTCCTCTTGAAAGGCATTGAACTTACTTAGCTAATAAATCCATAAGATATCCAGGCGTTGAGGGATCGGGTCGTAGTGGAGGACTGAGGACGTGACCAGCGCTGTGTCTCCAGCATTTGTTATAGTAGTGAGTACCATCTGTGCCGAGACAGGCCGCAATCGGCTCACCAAACACTATGTTGCCTACAAGAAGGAAATCGGTTGAATGTCATTTTGCCACATTCCATTACAGGAGACTAATATTATCAAATACATGCAAGATCCCTTGACCAACTGTGTTGTAACCGAATTATGTTTATAATGTCTCCCATAGAACATGGCATTTGGCTTTTCAGTATTAGCATGGGGTGGAATTTTCCATACAAGATAGCATTTCAAGTCTTTCTACATGTAGCAAATCAGTTTGACAAATTTCATGCAAGACCAATGAAAGCAGTTCGAGAGCAAAAGAATAAATTGGTCTCCAGTGGCTGCTTCATTTCAGGATATCCAGGAGATATTACCGAGGCCTGAGGCGGGGTCGAGAGAACACCCACTGCGAGATGAAGGGATGGACCTCAATTTGTTTCAATGTTTGGTTTCATTAAAGCAGAATGTGTAAATTCACCTTGTCTTCGAAAGATAGTGTGTGAATTTTGTCCCAATGCCAACGCTGTGATAACAGCTGTACTCCCCCAGTCTCTTGTGTTTATAAAATTTGCATTGGCCATTGATCACTCTCCAAGATTTTGTATTGTGAGAGTGATTACTGTATTGTGAGAGTGATTACTGTATTGTGAGAGTGAGAGTGATTACTGTATTGTGAGAGTGATTACTGTATTGTGAGAGTGATTACTGTATTGTGAGTGATTACTGTATTGTGAGAGTGATTACTGTATTGTGAGAGTGATTACTGTATTGTGAGAGTGATTACTGTATTGTGAGAGTGATTACTGTATTGTGAGTGATTACTGTATTGTGAAAGTGATTACTGTATTGTGAGAGTGATTACTGTATTGTGAGAGTGATTACTGTATTGTGAGTGATTACTGTATTGTGAGAGTGATTACTATATTGTGAGAGTGATTACTGTATTGTGAGAGTGATTACTGTATTGTGAGTGATTACTGTATTGTGAGAGTGATTACTGTATTGTGAGTGATTACTGTATTGTGAGAGTGATTACTGTATTGCGAGAGTGATTACTGTATTGTGAGAGTGATTACTGTATTGTGAGAGTGATTACTGTATTGCGAGAGCGATTCACTCTTGTCAATATTACTCTCCAATATATTTTCATTGTCCAGGAGAGTGATCAATAACTCTTCTGGAGGGAAAGTTAGGCGAGTGATGAAGGAGGAGAGTAATAGAGACTGTTCCCCCTACATTTCATTTCTAATACATGGACCAACAAGACACCATTGCAGGGTTACTTTGCATCAACGTGCTCACCTTTCCTTCTAGCATCTGCGATAACATTAGCAGAGGTCTTACTCATGACCTTAACCACATACAGTGGACAATTGGCCTGAGCTGCAACAGTTACTGCCCTTTGTGTGGCCTCTCCTTCTACCTACAAGGTACACATAATATACACCCCTCAATATTTTATCGATGGCAGAGTTTGGAAAATCCTTTGGCACCATGCTGCCACTGATAAGATTTTCACGATGCAGAGTTTTGAAATCCAGTAACACCCAAAAACAAACATCGGTTGCAAGTGTTATGTATGACAGTTTCATGCAACATTTCATTGGAATACACACAAATAAGATTCACAGTTGTTACAGTTTAACTGGAGAGAAGCAAGAAGCCGAAGTACCAATTTGTACAAAAATGCCGTTCAGTGGATCAGTTTTGAACCATTCTCACAAGTCAGAATATCGATCGATCCTGGCTTGATTAGTGGCCAGTCCTGGGTATATATGAATAGACTGGTGAGTTCCGCTAAACATAATTGATCCGCAGTCTGTGAGAGCTATCCTTACTTCCCGATCCACTGCGAGATTTGAGGTTTGAATTCCATGACTGGATGGAAAATACTTTTGATCCCCGTCTGAAATGACATTATGGGCATGTGAACACGTCAAGACAAAAACCACCCAGTTTAGATGTTCAGACACTCATATTCAGAACAGGCTATGGCCCAACGAATTCAATGGAATCGCCAATAAAAAGGTCAAGGTCAATCCGTTGAAATGAATTCAGAATTTCCCGGTCTTGTGCAGATGGTTTGAATCTGTGAAGCCAACGTGAATCCAATTTTGTTAATTCCATGAAATGTACTCAGTTCTGCCATCCCGTAAGGATGATCACATGACTGACCTTTACGGCGTGCCGATCTGACGACTTTTGCCGCCCCTTTACTCATAACATGGACAACATAGAGTGGGCAGCCAGCCTGGTCTGCAATGGTTATGGCCCTTTGTGTAGCTTCTACCTCAACCTAGGGTTAAGTGACACAACAAACATTCCAATAGAAGCACACAGAAATGAGAAAACATAACAAAAGATGCACTCTTTGTGTCTAAATAATACAGCGAATGTCTCTCGCATACCTCCGTTGTAGACATATCGGTGGTTATATCGGTCATAAAATAACTATGATGAGGGCTCTAATACGTCAATCACCCCAAATATTTGGACAAAATTCAATCAGCTGTTCTAATAAATTTGATCACCCTTTAAAATCATTGAAGTAACAAAAAAATGATGGATTATAGCCATGATTTTGAAACATTTTCTTCAACTTTCTGTTCTCATAATTTTGATCACCCCCTGATTTTATGACTGAAATTTTCATTTCCTGTGATTGAATTATTAGAGGGGGTTACCATAATTGTCTAAAATCAGCTCTGATTATTCACAGGTGAGTTGAGGTCAACACAGAGTTCACACAAGAAAATGTCCTTCAGTCTAAGGTTAATTTTTATCAAATTCAACCGAGTTGAAATTGGTCTGAAAATGATTTCATTGTTAGAGATCTTGCTGATATGGCTCAAGGGTAATAAATACAGCGATATTTATTTTTAAACTGATGTAAACGCAGATGAGCATTTGTAATAACAAGGCAAACATTCATTCAGCAATTTACCATTTAATAGTGTTTGCAAAATTGGAAATTTTGTGTACAAACGTCCAGAAAACTTGAATTTGGAGGTTTTATTTTTTACGACTCCCTCCGCCCCCCAACAACAACACTCAATTCCAACTAACATCGCGCAGTTTGATAAATATACACGTTTTTGCTTTCTGACTTATTAACTAGGCAAACCACCGTGGTACAGAGCATGTGTACAGATCATATGATCACCAATGTCTACAGCGAGGGGACGAGAGAAACATGCACCGTACTATCAACCAAAATTGGAAGAGAAACAGTAGAATCAAGGAAAAGACAACAGTTTATTGGTCACAAACACACAAGAAACCGCAATCCAGACTGTGCCAAGAATACTAAACCAGTTAATGCAAAAATTTAGAAGAATGTTCAAAGTATTATTTACATGCAATGAAGAGTCAATGTGCCGACACTCACAAATGCAGATCGAACGAAATACATGTATGCTCTCCTTGAATATGGAGAAAGGGCAGTTTATTGCATTTCATCTGGATGTGTGTGTGTCTGTGCAAATATATGTACATTTCTGGTTCATCTTTCATGAAAGGGTTATGAGAGAACAATAGTCTGACTGGGTACAACACTGAGTAAACAAGGCTTTTCGCCGATTCTGAAGCCTGAATAACCGGACATGAAAGATTGACATCATTATTACAAAGAATTCTACTTAAAATGCAAAAGCAGATCAGGTTCATGTGAGACCAGATTTATACAATCAATGTGTAAAAATATCACATTTTTTTACAACACGATGACACTGGATAAAACATCATAAATTTAACACCAAAAACACTTGGGCATGTTGGAAGCGAAAAATTGTAAAGTATTCCTGGCTTCTCCAATTAAGCATAAGAAAATTTTCAGCTAAATTCTTAAAAGCATGAAATACGACAAAGGCAACACCATTCGTGTTGAAAATTTAAAGATCCACTCCAACTCTAACTAATATATTGAAACTGAAAAATGCCCAGAACATGTTAAGCGTATCGTTTACAAGATCAAATTGAAAAGTTTGTCAGTCCAAGATCAAGTCATGATTCAGAACTTATCCTTAATAGGCTATACAGTCTTACTGAATACATCTACATTAACTATGCAAATGAACTTATTATTGAGTCGGACTTCATGAAGTCTAGCTTTCTTACCTCCTCTGGTCGACTCAGTTCATGTCCTTCTGGTCCCACAATGCCCATATTGATTATTTCCAGTTGTTTCTGGAAAAGAACGAGAGATCCTGAAGGATCTTGGCACCCACCATTGTCCGATAATTGTAAGCTAATGACAAGAGGATCTTTTTGTCCATCGTTACTAAGAACAAACAATTGATTTGTAATTTTGTTTACAGAATTTCGAATCTGAGCGAAAAATAACGAAAAAGGGACACTCAAAAACACCAAGATATAATCTAAGTTTCAGGAGTTTCAAGATTTCTAGAAACTGTACTTATGTCGGTTGTTATAATACAAGAGAATGTACATGTAGGGAGGATCCTTCGTCTTCGTTTTGTAGTATTTTTTATTTATTTATTTTTTTGCACGTGTCATCATTGGGTAATGGAAGCGAAGACAAATCTCTTCGACACTTTGGCATGAGCTATGAAACATACTTAAGATTTTATAACTAGGAACGAATGCTAATTCTGTTCTGTTTACTGGGCTAGTTTGAGATATCTCTTTTAAAATACCATGCTCGAAAATAGTAAGATAGTACAATACTTAATACGGAAGGGATCTGGTTCGCGCAGTAATGTTGAAACTTCGAAAGTGCCTGAATCCTCATTATCTCCCTTGGATCGAAACATGCAGTAGTCTACAGTTGTCGAGTTGTGACGTTGAGTCACAAGAGTGACGTGCCTTCATGTAGCCGACCTGCCGGCAGACGAAAGGGTGGGGCAGTTCACTTGCAACTGCATGGACTAAAGAAAACTGATTTAAAATTTGAAGAAATACATTTTAATTCTGAATTATTTGAACTCCTTGATATGGAAGGTGAAGGTGTGGATATTCTCTATAGTCAATATATAGAATATGCCCCACCGTTTGATCCGCCGACTCTTGTGATGCAACGTCACAAATCGGGAATACCGTATTAATTTGAAGCGTAACTTGGATTTTCGAATCGGACCAAAAAACGTATCTTGCACAACTAGGCCCCACGTGGGACCTGTGTACCAAATTTCAGCAAAATCCATGAAATATTTCCTGAGAATTCACGATAACAATGTTTCAAGGGGAAATTCAAGATGGCCACCTGGCGGCCATATTGGATTTTCGAATCGGACCAAAAAAAGGTATTTTGCACAACTAGACCCCAAGGGGAACCTATGTACCAAATTCCCGCCGGCAGACGAAAGGGTGGGGCAGTTCACTTGCAACTGCATGGACTAAAGAAAACTGATTTAAAATTTGAAGAAATACATTTTAATTCCGAATTATTTGAATTCCTTGATATGGAAGGTGAAGGTGTGGATATTCTCTATAGTCAATATATAGAATCTGCCCCACGGTTTGATCCGCCGACTCTTGTGATGCAACGTCACAAATCGGGAATACCGTATAAATTTGAAGCGTAACTTGGATTTTCGAATCGGAACAAAAAACGTATCTTGCACAACTAGGCCCCACGTGGGACCTGTGTACCAAATTTCAGAAAAATCCATGAAATACTTCCTGAGAATTCACGATAACAATGTTTCAAGGGGAAATTCAAGATGGCCACCTGGCGGCCATATTGGATTTTCGAATCGGACCAAAAAAAGGTATTTTGCACAACTAGACCCCAAGGGGAACCTATGTACCAAATTCCCGCCGGCAGACGAAAGGGTGGGGCAGTTCACTTGCAACTGCATGGACTAAAGAAAACTGATTTAAAATTTGAAGAAATACATTTTAATTCCGAATTATTTGAATTCCTTGATATGGAAGGTGAAGGTGTGGATATTCTCTATAGTCAATATATAGAATCTGCCCCACGGTTCGATCCGCCGACTCTTGTGATGCAACGTCACAAATCGGGAATACCGTATTAATTTGAAGCGTAACTTGGATTTTCGAATTGGAACAAGAAACGTATCTTGCACAACTAGGCCCCACGTGGGACCTGTGTACCAAATTTCAGAAAAATCCATGATATATTTCCTGAGAATTCACGATAACAATGTTTCAAGGGGAATTCAAGATGGCCACCTGGCGGCCATATTGGATTTTCGAATCGGACCAAAAAAAGGTATTTTGCACAACTAGACCCCAAGGGGAACCTATGTACCAAATTTGCGAAAGATCCCTGCAGTACTTCCTGAGAAATCACGATAAAGTTTCATGGGGAAATCCAAGATGGCTGCCTGGTGGCCATATTGGATTTTCGAATCGGACCAGTAAAGTTATCTTGCACAACTAGACCCCAAGGGGAACCTGTGTACCAAATTTGAGAAAGATCCATGCAGTAGTTCCTGAGAAATCACGATAACAAGGTTTCATGGGGAAATCCAAGATGGCTGCCTGGTGGCCATATTGGATTTTCGAATCGGACCAGAAAAGGTATCTTGCACAACTAGATCCCAAGGGGAACCTGTGTACCAAATTTGAGAAAGATCCATGCAGTAGTTCCTGAGAAATCATGATAACAAGGTTTCATGGGGAAATCCAAGATGGCTGCCTGGTGGCCATATTGGATTTTCGAATCGGACCAGAAAAGGTATCTTGCACAACTAGACCCCAAGGAACCTGTGTACCAAATTTGAGAAAGATCCATGCAGTAGTTCCTGAGAAATCGCGATAACAAGGTTTCATGGGAAATCCAAGATGGCTGCCTTGTGGCCATATTGGATTTTCGAATCCCACCAGAAAGGTATCTTGCACAACTAGACCCCAAGGGGAACCTGTGTACCAAATTTGAGAAAGATCCATAAAGTAGTTCCTGAGAAATCGCGATAACAAGAATTGTTTACGGACGGACTGACGGATGACGGACGACGGACCACGGATGAAAAGCGATTTGAACAGCCCACCATCTGATGATGGTGGGCTAAAAATACCCAAATCAGGTCAGTGCACATCTACAGCATGTAGAATACCTACAATACCAATTTTAAAGATTATACGTGTCAGAGAAGATGTGGCTCAGACACTTTTTTAACAAACAGACTCACAGGGGGGATATGTATGTCAACCTCTTTGAATGTATTATATGATATACACTAATGCCACAGTTATATCCAATATCAATTATTTGTAAGACAACACTTTCTTGGTAAACCACAGTCTGAATTTTCTTTTTTGTTGATAGCTTAGGTGGCTGAATCGGCTTCAGTGGTTGCATTTATCGCTTGGCCATTTCAGGCTGTAAATCTGAGGAGGCGGTCTTGGAACCCCAAGTGACGGACCACTCTAGCATTATAGTATCTCTACTTAACCAAGAAAGTGTCATCCTAGGGATAATTAGATATAAAAATATTATAGCTAATATATTTAGTGGATAAAAAAATTTTCTTCTTTTTTTTTTCTCTTCTTTTAAATATACATGAAAGTCTCATGAAACGATAAAACTCTACAATGCTAATCTTCATAAGACAGTGTATTAAACTATTAGGCATGGGATTATATTGATATCAATTCTGAACAAAATTCACCAATGCGTGACAGGCTATAGCCGTAGCATAAATCGCTGGGTAGTACATTTTGATTTCAGCCTATGCTTTAACATGGAGAGATATTTTTAGCTAGTGATGAATTGCATGATTTAATTCCAATCCTTTTGGAGCAGCATAGTAATGAGGATTTTCTGTCTTATTTATCTCTTGCCTGTAATATTTATCTCTCACCGGCACTATTTATCTCTCACCCGTACTATTTATCTTTCAACAGTATCTCTCACCGGCACTATTTATCTCTCACCCGTACTATTTATCTCTCAACAGTATCTCTCACAGGCACTATTTATCTCTCACCAGTACTACTTATCTCTCACCGGCACTATTTATCTCTCACCCGTACTATTTATCTCTCAACAGTATCTCTCACAGGCACTATTTATCTCTCACCAGTACTACTTATCTCTCGCCAGTATCTCTCACAGGCACTATTTATCTCTCACCCGTACTATTTATCTCTCAACAGTATCTCTCACCGGCACTATTTATCTCTCACCCGTACTATTTATCTCTCAACAGTATCTCTCACCGGCACTATTTATCTCTCACCAGTACTATTTATCTCTCAACAGTATCTCTCACCGGCACTATTTATCTCTCACCAGTACTATTTATCTCTCGCCAGTATCTCTCACCGGCACTATTTATCTCTCACCAGTACTATTTATCTCTCGCCAGTATCTCTCACCGGCACTATTTATCTCTCACCATTACTATTTATCTCTCGCCAGTATCTCTCACCGGCACTATTTATCTCTCACCAGTACTATTTATCTCTCGCCAGTAATATTTATCTGTAACCGGTACTATTTATCTCTCCCCATTTCTATTTATCTCACCTGTTCTATAAGTTTCCCATTCTCCGCGTGGACCTGAGCGACGGCTCCCAGGTGTTTACACGTTTGGAATACCTGGTACAGTTCATCATCTTCCAACATAAACACATCTCTGTACGCCAGAAACATCTTGAATGAATTCACACCTGAAAATTAGTGACATTTACAAAGCTGGTAATTTCGCATTATGAATATAGTGTCTATAATATCGTACTTAGACTTCACAGAAATCGGTTGTTGTTGTTTGACAGGAGGAATAAAAACATGCATTGCATAAGACGTATTTTTCCAACTTTGACAACCACGTCAACAAAACTGTGATCTAGAAGAGTTGATTGTAGTTTTCTCATGCAAGAAATAAATAGGATGTTGGGCCATGTCAGCCTTTGCCAAGGCATTAACTGATGGGATTTTTTTGTGCTATTAGGTTCTGGTAGAGCATGATCAAATTCCTAGCTAAATATACTCTTCTACATGTAAAAAGCTCTTCATACTGCAATCAAGTGATTTGATCTTGGAAAAATAGATCAAGGACAGTCTTCTTCAACAGGTTTCTGGTGTATTCTCACTTAATTGCATGTGGAGCAGGAATTCGGAGATCTTAAAGGTACATGTAAGGTATAGCATCTGACCTTAAGAAAATAGGTCAAGGTCAGTAAACTGGGATAGGCTTCTAGTCAATCACCATTTGCACATGTAATATGAATTTGAAGATCCCAGCTTTAATTCTTCAAAATATATTGTAAATACTGGAGTTTGACCTTGATAAAATAGGTCAATGTCAGTCATCTCCAATAGGCTTCTGACCCATAACCAGCTGCATATCTGGTGGGACTTAACATTGCCTATCAGTAATCCTTCTTGTGATATCGTTACAGATAGACGCTGCCAACTAGGGGTATTGATAACAATTAAGTCCTGTCAATGAATATATATCGGAGTGTATCAAAGTAAATTCCCAAATATAGAACAAACACAATTTGTAATTGTAGAGGTTGTGAGTACAATCCATACACGACGTCTGACTAGCATTCGATACCTTTGTCTTTGGATAGTATATCCATTTCTTTGGCAGTGTTTTCGGTCCATGATGTAACCCCCACATGTAGACCATAATCACAGCAAACCTTAGCATCGGCCCAGCCCCGCCATTTTTCATAGGAATCCAACAGAGAGTCACCTTTCTCCAAGACAAAGTCAACTGCAAACAAAGAATACAAAACTTAACATGATACATCAGAACTCCAGCAAAACACTGTGCACAATATAAGAAATTTCATTTTGTTTCAGATTAATTTAGTATATCGAGCAGTGTTCTGATGGCAGCGGATTGTATACCTCCTACTGTCAGATATATACCCTCTGATTGCATTGGGTTAAAAACACAGTGCACATCCCTTGTGCTCTCGGCCAATCAGCATCGTCCATTAATAATTGTAGCATAGTGGGCTCGAGATGTCACCGATAGATAGGACGTAATATATCATGTGCTGATTTCAAGTAGCAGAGCAGCTGACTTTTTCATTCTTTTATAACATATACTGGATGCATTTTCATCTGTCTTGAATGTGTCGATCAAAATTAATAAAGACTTAAAGCAGACCATGCCACGTCCCAAACCAGTCGATGTGTGTCACATCGACAGTTCTGGCGGTTAGACTCTGACAACAGGAGAATGCTTGAGCAGTTACAAACATAAAGCAAAGCTGATGTACGAAGAGGAGAGACCATGCTTAGAAACAGATTATAGTGTCATTTTTGACAGGGTTCTGGTTTATCAATATTCAGAATACCTAGGGACGTATCAAGAGTTATTAATTGACTGTGTATGTTATTACCCGAATACAGTGTAAAACGGCCTGTCCATACGTCATGTCGAACCCGGCTTGTATTGGCCGAGTTGTATTGGCCGAGTTGAAAGCTGTATTGGCCGGGTTGAATGTTGTATTGGCCGAGGTCAACGAGTGCAGCCGTAACTAGCAGTAAGGACCGACGACTGGAGAAACAGACGACAGCAGTGTTGTTTGTTCAGCGCGATGGCGAGCGCAGAGCGTGTTATTCAAGGGTTCGTGGGTGGAATTTTAGAGCTTGAGGAGATATGTGGAGACGATTTAAAACGATTTAAACCTGTTACAGATCAAAAAGCGGATGCTGCCACTCGGAAAAACAAGAACACGGCCAGTAAATGACAATTAATAAAAATATTATGAATCGATTGTTTTTGTATAGTCTTAGTATTGACCTTCGGGTCGCCGTATTGGCCCTCGGCCTGCGGCCTCGGGCCAATACGAAGGCAATACGAAAACAATCGATTTTGGGGACACCGGTCGTATTTGACGTTGTTGCTATTATTGCATGTAAATTTGATGTTGTTATTGTTACTGTTGCACACAAACCTCAGAATCTCCGATGCCATTGACTTACATCAGGGTTGGAAATAACGGTTGGTGATTGCGTTAATTACCGATAAAAAATTTCCGACAAAAAAAAGTGGAATAATACGTCATTGTGTATGCGTCGGTCAGAAAACTGTGTGAAACAATTCCTGTAAATTCTGTCGGCGATAATACAAATCAGCATTCTATCTATGAAGTTTGGCGAAAATACAATTCCAGTGCATTAATCAGTTCCAGGGTGCATATTTTTCTGTTCTCCCGTAATCCTGTTCTCTCAAACACATCGTTGTTGTTGCTATCGATAAAGAGCACTCCCCACACATCGGTTGTTCTCAAGTTTTTGATTGCTGTAGGTTACCGGCGAAAATCACCGTAGCACAGCGATCATTGCCTACTAGAGGGAAGTCAATGCAATGCCATTTAAAGTATGTAATGCATAATGCATGGCCAGCAACACGTGTTCGAAGATGCGTATCGGACTCGGAAGTTACGATAGCGGTTAGTTCTGAGTTGAAAAGATATTAACCAAAGTATTTTGTAACATTTCTGCACAGTAAAGAAAGAATTTGCGGCATGTTTTGTTCTGAATTTTTTTTTATTTTCCTTTCATTTGGGCGCGAGAATTTGGGTGCCCATACCGGTATCACAGCCTTCCTGGATACGTCTATGATACCTTAACTTTGAACAATGAAACCTAAGATAAATGTCGTTATTCGGAGGTTTGTCGGTTTACCCAGGTTTCACTGTTTTTCACTTACTGATCATGGTGGTGCCCCCAGCCAAGGCTGCCTTTGTCCCACTGTAGAAGTCATCTGCTGCCATTGTCCCCATAAAGGGTAACTGCATGTGGGTGTGAGGGTCGATCCCACCTAAAACACACAAACGTCAACTGTTCATGTCCGTTCCAGTATCAAGTTTATGCAAAGTGAAAATAAAATCCAACTATCTTGTCTGGACTACCAGTGTTCCACTTTATTTTTAATTTAAGGTGGTTACAGAAATCCCTATAATAATTCAGTGATATTTCACAGCATGAAATTTGAGGGTTATCAAATTTATTAGAACAGGAAGTTGAAAATGGTTCCAAATCATGCAAATAATCCATTATTTCTTCGTTATTTCAATGATTTTAGAGGGTGATCAAATTATTAGAATCACTGATTGAATTTTGATATTGAATTATCAGTGGGATAACTGTAGTTACCTTACATGACCGGGTGATAACTGTAGTTACCTTACATGACCGGGTGATAACTGTAGTTACCTTACATGACCGGGTGATAACTGTAGTTACCTTACATGACCGGGTGATATCATACTGTGAGGCTTAGCTATATTGAAATGCGACAAACACAATGCTGACGGTTTTACGAATTTTACAGGTTATCACGTACCTTGGGTTTTCCCCTAAAGCATGTCGGGAAAATTGAATTGGGTAATGAAGAGCGTTAAAACCACTGAGTATATTCGTAGATGGCTTGTCAAATGTAAACAATGCAGTCACTAATAGTGTACTCATAGGATGCAGTCAACATGTTAAGCTTATTACTGTACCTGGAATAACCATTTTCCCCTTGGCGTCGATGGTCCGAGACCCACCAGGGATGACGAGATTCTGTCCGATTTGTCTGGAAAATAAAACAAGAGACAAGTGAACCACGAAAGTCTGTGTTAGGGTGGCAACACTCTAGACAGCATTGTCTGAAGGATGTGTTTGAGTAGATCTGAACATTCAGATCTAGGTGTAATGACTTAAATTCATGTCTTTCTACATGAAGTACTTGTTTGGCAATTGTAGGTGGACAGTGGGACTTCAGTACCAGTATACGCATGCAAATTAACCATATGCAGGGGACTGATATTCCTTTTGTAGACAAATTCTATGACGTAAGTTTTTTTTATGGAAGATAAATATTTTATTGGAGATTCTGAAAAATCCGGAAATTCGGATATATATACAGAAGAGTCCAATCTCTGTATATTCATCATATCACCACAAAATCTTCATGCTACTTAGCTCATTCTTAAATTTCGTAACAGCGATTCTTCAATGAAAGTGTGCAGTCTAACTTTAAGAGAACAAAACTTTCTGTTTATTATTATGCAAATAAGATATAGGACAGTTTGTCACGGTCACCTATGGCAAATGTCTCGTAGTTTAATATATTCTTGAATTTTTTTAGCAAACATGACCTTTTAGAGACGCAGTTCTACCCAACCTGCCCAGTTCCACACTAACATTACAGGTGAGAGCTAGCGTTAAATGTTACTTACTTAATATGGCCATCTTCAATGTAAATATCAGCGTTGAAGGACTGGTCATCGTTCACGACATGTCCACCTTTAATAAGCAGCCTCGTCTGGGCGCTCTGTAAAACAAAAACACACGTTAAATTACTTAACGATAACCCATAAAACACGAACAAAGCAAATTACAACAGTTGACCGGACAACCTGATCAGTCTCACAGGCCCGTATATAAGGCCCAGGCCTATCACCCCCATCAGAGGATATGGTACATACCATGACCTTTTCCTTCATGACAACTGTATATGAAGTGAGGGTATCTCATTCTGTTTTGCAGGGGGGAAGTCAGTAGAAATAAATTGGGGAGTAATACCAACAAGAGAAAATCTCTCTCATAACACAGTGATCACGCTCGCAATACAAAATCTAGCACCTCAAAATATGCGATTTTGCACAAATCAACTACTCATGATTTCCAATGTGACGGAATCACGATTTGGAAGGTACCGGTACTTTAAAAGTTTGAGGCGCTCGTTATTGAAATTTTATTCACTATAAGCAGACATTCTACGTCCTATCGCCTGTTTACATATATTTCATCAATTAGTCAGTACAATTGCTTACTAGATGTTCCCTGCATATGCAGTACCAGCCTTCATCTACTGAGCATGGCGTACTTGCACAAGTACACATGGTAGTCATTGCAACAACAACACGTCACCTTAGCAGCCGCACTTCAGCAATGGAATAGTCACAAGGGGGCGAATTAAGTCCCAGATCGAGGAAGAATAAAATAAACCAGAGATTCCACCGCCTGCATTCGGGGTAATAATTATAGTCCGATGGACACTGAAACGAAGTGGCTCATTCAGATATCCCATCTATTGAGAATTAACTTCCAGCATGTACGGAGGGTGGGATACATCTGTCGCAAACTTTCACCGTACATGTATTATTTCACAACCTGACCAGCAGATTGTCTGCATCCACGGTTCACTTCTAATTTCCTCCTACATGTATAGTATACACAATTTCCTTCCGGTATCACAAGCTTTCCCTTATCAGTAGTATCCCACTCTGTTTCACTCAGAAAATGCTGCAGCGTTTTATTCATCCCACAAATGAGTTTCTTGTAGAGAGTTTATGAAAGCTACTTCCTGTAACGAATGCTTCACTTGTCCTCGCTGAATCAACTGATGCACACAGGATTTTCTATGAAATACGATTTTCAGAGAAGTGAAGGCAGCAAATGTTACCAAGATGTGCAAATGTAACTCGACACATGCAAAAATACTATACAAGTCTATTCTGAACTCAAATAAAATTTAGTGACATCAGGTATGTTAAACTCGATCGATTGCAGTGACAGTTTGAACATGGCTACATTATTCATGATGTCACTAGTTTAGAATCAAATAGAGCGATGATTTCTTTGATAATATCAATGAGAAGTATATAGCAGCTGTTGTGTTCTTGACTTCCTGCGTTGAATGCATCAACTCTGTATTGACTTGCAGTAAAGGTCTCCTCAATCGATGTTAGACAACCTTTAAAAAGTTGATTTACTTAGACTGACATACATTTCCTTCTGTCAACCCAATTTTGAACATTTATGGCTGAATATGACCAGGATTTGTTTTGAAGTGATCGAATAGCGACGGTCACATTTGAACAACTTCGTCAATGTGTTTGTGCTTAGAATGGCAATAATCGGTAGGACGTGCTACTATGTCATGATACGAGGAGTTGCAACGGCATCTCTGCAAGGCGACGTCAAAGAAAAGCAACATTTTTCGCTGACAAACGAGGTCATTTGCTGAGAAAAATATATCTTAGATCAGATCTGCAGTGTCAGTTTAATAGCTTCATATTTCTTAAAATCAAGAGCACATTACAGCTCCATACATAGATAGTGCTCCCCATGTTACTATCCATCGATATGACCCAGGGCTCGAATTGGCGGCCTGCAAATTGCAATTTGCAGGCCAAATTGAGGTGTTGCAGGCCATGTGAAAATTCGCCTGCAAAAAAAAAAAGCAAAAAAAAATTGCAGGTCATAATTTCTGTGGCAGAAATTGTTATTATCTTCTGTTCAGTGGATATTCTGGGGATCATTTTCGTCGACGGCATGTCCAAAAGGTAGAAAACTTTTCATCTTTTTCAACACAAAATACATCGTCGTGGTCGAGTTCAGATCGATGGCAAAAGTAAATATGTTCAGGGGAGTCTACTCGCGCATTACTTGGAAATAGAGAACTGTTGTCTCCCTTTACTGTCCTTACGCATGCGTGCGCCGCTGTTCTAGGAATCCTATTTCCGTTCGTTTGTTGCTGAGAGACTGGCCAAAATGAACTGACAGATTAATTTGCCGGGCTGCCAAATAATGAAATAAATTGTGTGATGGCAAAAGTATCAACTGTACGATCGTGGGGGTTTAACGACTGGCTCAACATTATGAAAAAGGAGAAAAAAAAACGGACATAATATTGTGACAGAAATGAACTGCTCGCTGTGTTCGAAGTACGAACGGCAAATTCAAACGGTGAGAAATTTTCAACAAGCTTGGATTAGTGGCACTCGTACAATCAAAAAAGATTGCGTGATCACACATTCGAAGGCAGGACCACATAAACGGGCGGAATTAAAAAAAATGCAGGTCAAATTTTGCAATTGCAGGTCATCTTGGATTTGACCTGCAAATTTTTTGGAAGGGGTTTTTTTTTTGCAGGTCATCTCTCATGCTCTAAAGCGAGCCCTGTGACCGCCCCTCCCGTCAACATCATTGACAAAATTGCCTCATTTTATTTCAATGTACATATAGCAGCTGTGAATATTATATAAAGAATGTAGCATGGGCTTATTTAGTATTTCCTGAACATACCAATACGGGTTTATTTTCACGGATCTAAATTAGCAGTACCCTTCTCGACATCGAATACTCTCAGTCTCAGTAGAGATACATAAGGCACTGACAAGTTCATGCACTATTCATATTTTTCCTCTCACAAAGAAATTTGAGAGTGCGACAGATGGTTGGAAGTAACACAATCTGCAGCTGACTGTCTTAATTATTACATGATGACTGTAAAATTCAATAATTCAATAATATGCGAACAACACGTGTTGAAAATGAGCTGATGTGGCTGCCAGCTTTAGCTAATCACTTTGTTTACTTTTCCGTGGTCAGAAGTTCTTTTTTACAAGAATGCAACACATGAACAATTTTTTTAACTTTTTTTTTTACGTTATAAGTCTATTAGAGTGGCAGACAGGCTTTCATGCAAATTTTTTGCATGAATCTTTTTAAATTGCATTGCTGAGCAGGATTTTCTGGGAATATCACTAGAATATTAAATATGAAAAAAGATTTTCTGAGATCGTTTATTGGGTGAACGTTCTCTAAATGTGACATATTCAGATAATATGTTTACAGAGGTGCAATCTATCAGTCAGAATGGACCATGAATGTCGGTTTTGTCAGGTGTCAAATTAAACAGGTCTTAATGTAATTTAATCTGGGCGAAGTCAGGTCAACCCAGGCGTTTATTATGTCTTGGCACAAATGACACTCGAGACTGTCTGAGTGAGCATAAATATTATATTCAGATATATGATCTCTCCCTATGTACCAGAGTAATTTAAACATATTTGTGTTGACCGACAAAGTGTTCACCCAGAAATGAAGTATTAATGATTAATCTATTAATACTAGTATAGTTAGTTAAGATCATTTTAAAGAAGACATGCGTCCCCAACATGTGGCGACATGTACACACAGCAGGCATGTGAATTTACAACATGAGAAAAACAGCTGAATTATCTTCCAAAACAGTCAGCTTTGAGTTGAACATATTTCCCACCCCTTGCAATATCATAAGTATGGGGATTCTGTTACACTTTTTCGGATATGGAATTTCGAGAAAATAACCTGAAATCCAGAGAAATATCTAATGTTGATGTGCTTGCAAATACATGTACGTCCTCTCTAAAAAAAGTGATCTCTACAAATGTGAATGAATTGTATTCTTGGAAAATGCAACTGTAAATTTTAACCAATCATATCCTGTGCATATTGACCAATCAGATCACTTGTCTTAAGAGACCATGGCATGTTATCATGTGACAACAGATTCATAAACACTGAAACCAAAAAATGCTACATGATGCAAAGCTTGAGATACATGTATTCAAGAGCAAAGTTGTGGAACTCCCTAATGAGCATGCAGTAATACTGAGTAACATTTATATATATATATCCTCTGTTCTTGTTAAGATTGGTCTTATATGTGTGTAATTATGATAGTTTATTTCTATGCAATTGTCTTGTTGTTAGAGGGCCTCAGGAAAGAGCAGTTCGCCTTTGGCTCAAAAAGAAATGCTGATGTGAAGAAATACATGTATTGCTACAGATGATAGCGAGAATTACTGTAGCAATTGTACATGTACATACGATTATACGAGTACCCTGGTACCACATTAACCGGATGGAGGGGCGGTGAATGGGGGCTGGGACATACATGCTAGTGTAGCAGCTTATTAATCTAGCTATCTTGTAATAAACCAAGAAGGCTATAAATTGACAGGAGGCCTGAATAAATATGCATACAAGTGGACAAGAAAAGTTTGATGGCTTGGCATAGACAAGCACGTCAGACAAATACTGACACAATGACCAAGGCGAAGATCTTTAGAAATACCAGTACAGATAACTGGACAATATGACTATATATGTGCGGCCCGATTTTCAAAATTTTAAACATATTTTAAAAAGTAGGTCAAACAAGCTTTCTCAAAGTGAGGAGGGGGGCATATGGAAAATAAAATGCTTTTATTGAAGTCCACGTTGATATGTGAATATTCCAGAAGTTCGGAAGAGTATCTGATAAAAATGCATATCAATAACAGATATAATTTACGAGTGCAAATAGCTTCAGGCAATGTTCGTATCTATCCGCCACGTTGATTGATTTGATCTAAATACATGTATGGGTTTGACCACAGAATGACAAATCATCTCAGACAAAAAAAAAATACATGTATAATTTACAACAACACCATTTTTTGACGTCTATTTTGAAGATCTGATCGCAAAATTACGGTACCGGGTAATGTAGATTTTACCTGTCCATTCTGTTGCCCATTTTCCGCCTCACTCATGATTACAGATGTCCTCTGTTCTCCCTCCAACGCCTAACTGGTTCGTACTTGCAAGGAGAGTCGAGGTGGTGTCTGGGACGGAGACAAAGCTGGGCCAGAGAAAACTGAAAACTATACCACTGTCCAGGTTTGTGACCCAGTCCCCAACAGTTATCAGCTATTGTGCCAGATATTAGCCAAGATAAATATAGCTCCAATTCAAGCTGACAATTCCAGATAGAAATCTATATTGACAACAGTCCACCAAGAGAGTTAGTGCAATCAGCTACCTGTGAGTCCCAGGTACCCTATTTAGGTATACTGAAGAGTTCTACAGGTAAAGGGATAGAAAAATGAGGCTCTCAAGTGTGTCCTCACAGGGCACAACTTTATTTAACAATGCCAACAATGAATGACAACATAGGTCTGTGCGCAGCCGCAGAAAATTATTACAAATACATTATTTTACAGTTTTCTAATTATAATACTCACACTCACAGGTCAACATATTCATGACAAATATTTCTTAATCAGAATTGTTGAAATTATGAGATTAGCACCCCCCCCCAACTGGAACCCCATGACATTGAGAGTTGACTGCTCATTCAACTATGGTCTATTTCAATATTTGGTTAGAGACAATTTGACAAACAACACTCCAGAAATAGGTCACAAACCACTAAAAATGGCCAATATGTGGTAAAACAACTGAGCACACTTTGAGAAAAATTAATTCACTAATATTCGCTGTCACATAAAGTATTCTCTCCTCCCTGCTGAAACATATAAGAATTCGGCATACACTTCTCACCATGTATTTGAGATACAACGGCCAGAAATAAGGTCATTACAAACTGGCCCAGATTATTCCCATTAAAATTTGAAACGGTTGTTTTGATATTTTTGAGAGTTAAATATTAAAGAAATATTTTGAAAATATATATCACTAATTACCAATCAATTTCACAGGTATTAGAATCTTAGAACTCAATTGGGGGTTTGTTACCAAAAATCCATACACAGAATGACCCAAAATATTAGAAGCATTAATTTCAACCAATCTAGTTTGAAGTGAAAGCTCAGTGATTTTGATTGGCTTCTTTGGCTAAAGTTGGTAATCCTCTATTGTGTATAGATTTGATTGGGAAGGTTGGTATCACAGAACAATATCAGTCCCTTCTACCAGAGGTTGCAGAGTATGTATCACATGCCAGCTGTCAAATGAAGGTCAATTGCTGTCAACCTCAATTGAAATGACAATACCCTGAACACTGACATACAGCATACATTAATTTATTATGTTAATAATTACAGATTAAATATTTGTTTTAGCATTAATTAACATATGTTAGATCAAAATAAGATAATGAATATATTACTGATGCACATTGATTAAAAATTTATCATTTTTAGATTGAGAAATTGTGTAACAGCTATGTACAGCACTTGAGGATGTTCCTGTAGTTGTAACACATGTCAAGGTTACCGGTATGTTCATGTCATATTTGTCAGGTATTGATGCGGAAGTTTTGGATATTTGACAGGAAGTCAGGGTTTGAAAGGACAAAAAATATTTTGCGCAGTCCTAACCCATCAAAAATGTAATAAACATAAGTAAGAATGTACAGACATAGATAAAGTGCTACGAATGTGGCAAAACAAACTACACGAAGAACATCTGCAAGGTATTAAACTTGTTCAATGTAAGTTTTGAAGTTGTCCATCAAATAGTATACAGGATATATGAACCATACTTCTGTGGAAAGGCATTACTACATGTTACTGCCTCAGCATCCATGTACTAATTTCTAACCTCTTCATCAATTGATAAGGCAAAATACAGGCCAGACAGGAACATACTATTGCATATAATGATTTTGAAAATAATGGGCCATAACTCTGTGGAACATCCTCAAATTGGGTAAAATATATCAGACCACTGGCTCTGTTCAAAAGCATATTTAAATTTTGAAATCTGTCGTACGAGTGGGTTTATATTGATTGACTGTCCTTTGTATCTGGTCACCCATACAACCATATTAGGTGCAGGGGTAGAAATTTACACCCATCTACCTGTCCCTGAAAGGTAATTTTTGAAAGAGACAGGTAGAGAAATAAAGTACCGGTCTCCAGTGACAGGTAGCTAATAATTTATTTTTTTTTAGTTCAAAATATATCTTTGACAAAATTCATTAAATAGTGTATGGGAATGAAGTGTCATTAATTTATTGGTAGCTTGCAACATGTAACTTTGTCATTAATCTTGAATTACATGTACTTGACAAATTTTAACGATAGCATGTTCAGCTAATTCTTACCGGTGATAGGCAAACTTTTTGGTCACCTGTCTCATGTGACGAGGAATGACCTAATCACTGAGAGAATACGTCACTCTACACACAGTCATTGGGTATGTTCTGATTGGCTTGTCTGGTTTATACCGAGCAGTCGACTTGTGTATGCAGATGCCTGTGATACCAGTCTAAGATTAGCTGAGCTACTCCAGCAAAGTTTGTTAAGGAGATGGCACTAATAGCAAACACACCAAATCTAACATAACACAGCTCCCATCCTTACAGCTTTGCCCAGTTTATATAGGTATTGTCACGGTTTATCTTGGCTCAGCAAAGAGGCACCAAGCCCGCAGGTCTTACTGCGGAACGTGATACATTCTAAGGTATAGATGGTTTTCATTTTCACAATACCACCACAATCAAATTCTCGGGTTTGTGTATTTACTGGACATTTGTGGACAGAGCAATCTGGAAATTGAGGTATCACGTACAATTGAAAATTTAAATTCAAGTATCGATTATTGATCAAACTGTGTCTTTCATTCTAGCTCTACTGACAAGTATTATTACTGGTTAATGATAGTACATGTACAGTAAATGTTAACATACGTGTACTTCTATCCCAATCACTCTTTTTAATATTAAATTGAAATACCATTGCATCAAGGGATATCTTGCCCATTTTAAACAATCTGATTGGTCAGTTTGAATATTCAAAAAGAAATCCAGTGTTTTCATTGGTTTGCAGATTAAATTGGGCAAATGTTCATATACTTCTACTTCAATTTCACTCTTGAATGCTCGAAACTCCACTGCATCATGGAATATCTTGCACATTTTAATAAATCTGATTGGTCCATTTGAATTTTTGACACAAAATCCAGGATTTTCATTGGTTTGTGGGGTAAACAGAAAGACCAATCGTAAACAGAGTTCCAGTAAACGTTCATGAATATAAACTTGCTCATTATAAGGTCCTGAAGGAAGTACAAGAAGGACTATTGTATCAGTTCATCATAGCCAATTCAGCACATTTACACAGCTGCTCATTCCTGTATTCCATCCATATCAACATGAGCCTGAAGACCTGACAACACCAGACAGACCAGACAGACCAGACGGTCCATCCAAATCAAATACACATAAAACATTCTATCAGCCAGTCTACCAGCCTGGATTTACAGCAGTTTTAATGCCATACTGATCCACAGACCAAAGCCTCAAAGGTATACCCCGAGTAATGGTTGTACATGTATGTATTTTATATCCAAGGTTCCAGTTTCTTAGTTCAAACTCGGGACATACATCTACTTCCAAGATTAAAAATTTAGGAATGGGTTAAAGAATAATGATCGTAAACATTTGACCAAAGCAGAGTGCAAATGAAAGATTGGTTGCCAAGTAACATGAATTTAAATTGTGTGCTGCATGGTGGTCTGTTACAGACACAGGCCTCAATTTAAGGAGTGCTGATGGTAACCTCTTAACAGATTACCATGAACCTGCACTGGTAACCTGTGGGAACCTATTGCATAATTATTAATCTAATTATTAGTCAAAATTATGGGGACCTGAACATAGGTTACCACTATTTTCCATATGGCAACCTCCAGGCAACCTGAAAACAGGTTACCACCTTAAATTGAGGCCTGAGACATTCATTTTCCAATAATCTTGATTATTCTCAATTGATCCAAAACAGTTTTCTTCGTGTTGAAATTGAATTCAATAGATATCAAAAATACTTCCAAGCTTTATATTTATATTTGCTCAGTAATTACAAGGTACATTTACAACCACAAATTACATAACTGGGCAAAAATTTATTTTTTTGCCATTTTACTAAGATTTACCTACATGCAACTTCTAAAGGAAGCCTCGGCTGTGCAAATAGGTCTTCTTTTACAAACTTCCCACAGGTAAATGGAGCAAAAAGTCAATATATACATGTACTTGAAATCGCCCCAATTATGTTATCAGTGAATTAGCAATTAAGGTGCCTCTCAGACATATGGATTTTGTCTGTATTGACAGTCTGGACCACATTACATTAAATACTACATTCGATCAAAGAAAATGGCCTTTTCTGAGAGAATCTCGAGAAATAAATAGAAACTACTTCAGACATTTTGGAATTGTTTTTCAAAGGTCTAATGCAATTGAAGACCTCTTATCTTTTTATATATCCAGGGGTAGGGAGCTTAAAATTTTTAGCTTTTAACTGCATGCCTTGGGTTATGCCAAAATTGACTGCAGGTGCAGCACCCATTAATAGGATTTTTACTCCAGAGGACTTCCTCAGTCTTCTATGAATGAATTTGACTTATGACCTTAAATCTCCTGCTACCATCAACTCTGCAATTACCCCTGGCAGGAGATCAGAGTTGGAGATTATATCTTCATTGAGGACATCTGGTCATCAAAAACATGGCAGTGCTGTCAGAATTGCATGATGGGAAACTAAAGGAGCCAAGAGGAAGTTGTTGTGTCACAGGTCAAAGGCAATCCCTATTCTATTCCTTGCATCTTGTGTGAGAACTTCAAACCCTCTTGTACTTGTACAGTTCACAACATGCATCATTATGGTTTGTACCTAATGGCCTCAATTGATAGCAAAGCATCCCCGATTAATTGTCCAAAACTCATGGACCAGTGTCAGTGCACCACCTGCTGCTATTGCGGCAAGATAGTATTGTCTAAGAATTAACTCTGATTACCTTGAATTGTAGGGAAATCCCGGAATTCATTTAGCTTAGACCTTTTTATTCGTTTTCATGGAACTTTTCCTTAGTATCTTTGTGGTACAATTTCACTATGGTCAGATTACTGTAGCACCTGGAGTCCCTTTGTTGGTTTGATACATTTTTTTTTTCAGGTTTAAAAAATCTGTTTCTTCAATAGTCTTCAGTTTCCATGACTTTCAAGGACCTATAAGGAAATTTAGTTAAATTCGAGGATTTTCAAGGCATAGGGAATGAATTTTGAAATTCAAGGATTTTCCAGGTTTTCGACCCAGGCTGTGCACCTAGCTAACCAGAGACAAAACTGTCAGAAATACCTTGCGCCACTTGTCTGGAATTTGTTGGGACTTTCCAAGACATTGCAGTTTTGAATTTATACATAAACTCATGGGTGAAATATGATGATATAAAACTGTAGTTTTCTAACTACATGTATCTGCACACCTACAATTGTGTAACAAGATCCCCACGATAACAGGCATCTCTCACTGTTATGATAGACTTGCACAATGTCACAGAAGCAAATTGTATCAACACTCCAGGATACCCGACCTCCCCGCCTTCTTCAATGCTTGTACAAGAGGAGTCAAAGGGAGATGCCATTACACAGTTCAGAGGGGATGTAAGGTAGCTGATATAGTCATTAGAGGCAGGATGTCCTATATCCACAGTGTATCAATTCTCCCAAAGGACAATATTCTGATCCTGGGTTAACCACAGGACAAGGTTAACAATTCACACCTGGCCTTCTTTGCTGCTAAAATTTATGTGGCAATTAAGTTTTCCAGGGACAGTTGGGAGTGGGGAACCAGGAACATAAAATGTACATATTAATAATACCAAGGAATGCCAATTTTCGATTGTGGGACATTTCTCCCTGATGTTACACCCCCCCTACGTATATTCTCTCTGGACATATTCACCACCCACCCACACCATTGTCCCCCACCCCGCCACATTTTCAGATAATCGATTTCATGTTCTTTTGTTTCCGACATTTTTTTTCATTAAATGACCTCCAAAAAACAGTGTTACTCAAAATTATACCTTTTTTTCATCACCATGTTGATGTTTGCTCATGGTTTAACTATAAATGGGGAATTGTTACAGACCTCGACACATCAATCATGTATGCCAATTATCGCGTCGATCGGTTCAGTGGTTCCGGAGATTAATATTTGAAAAAGTTTTTGTATCAATCCAAGATGGTCACCGGAGCTTTCGATCAATAGGCTTCAGAGGTAAGTTTTTGGAGACCTTTAAGGAAACAAAATTACATAATATATCTTTTGAACATCAGAAAACTTGGGAGGAGGTGGGGGGGGGGGGGAATATTGAGGGAATATCTGTACAAACTGGTACATACACTGTAAACCCATTAGGGATAGTATGGATGTAGGCACATTCTACCTGGGATGGTTCGGCTCAAAGGGTTAACCAGGCTGTGATGGCAAATTCACTGATGTACTTTAGATACGGGTAGTCAGCGTGTGGAAATGAGAAACAATCCTGCAGAGATAATGTCAGACTGTCAGAAACCAAACCTGGAAATAGTTTTCCCGAGGTGAGGCCTAACAATTGTCTTGCTAAAAAATGGGGGAGTTTTTTCCCTGGTCTCGCATAACACACATACTGAGGCCTGATAGAGGTGGTAAACTTTGAAAACAGGCGGAGGGACGATTCTCTGGCATCTGAAGATACACGGAGATTAGGTAATGGAAGACAGAACTTGTTGGAATTCTGACATGCATTACATGTAAACATTCCTGACAAGTTTGGAAGCTAAAAATACCAGTAAATTAATTGCTTCTAAGATACATGAGTTTTGTTTTTATGACATGCCTCTTTTCCTGGAAGTGAAGAAGCAGTTACCAGAGTGGAATTCAAGATGGATCAGATGTCTGAAACAGGACAAGGATTTTTACAACAAAACAAGATTGTATATTTACAGGTTAAAACCATCAAAACTTAAGATATTTCTGCAGGCAAATTTTGAATATTTGGGAGCTGGGACATTGTCAAGTCATGTGACCAAATTATTTTTGGAGCAATCAGAGTATTTCCAAAAGAATTCCATGCCTACATGTAGTTAGCTAAATTAATCATAGCTGATTAAGACCTAATATATGCACATACATGTAATGCAACAACTCTGTTAAAAATGTACATCCTCTAAGGGTCATGCTGGACAACATGTATATCAAATTTTTGAGGAATCAAGGCATTATTTCAAAAGAAACAGTCAAGATATATTGGACATTTAACGATATTTATAACTAGTTATTCATTGCTCACATATGTATAGAATGCAACAACTCGGTAACATCATCCAATGGTCATGCTGGACAAAATGTATACTAAGTTTGAGAGGAATTAGGGTATCATCCCAAAGAAACAGCCCATAACATGCTGAACGCAAGACATTGGGTATTTCAGGCTAATTCAGCTGGCATTCCTTTACTGATTGCCTTAAATGCAACAATTTTGTAGCATCCCCATCGGGCCATACCGGACAACACTTAAGTTTAGAGGAATAAATCCAGACTTTATGAACACCAATAATAAATAGAAGCAAATCATGCACCGACAGTGTCAAAGGTCATTGCACATACATGCATGTTGTCAGTGATTAAATCCCGGATTAGTTCAGCTAACAGAACGTTGAAATTCAATGAGAAGCACCTGGCGACAGCTTGACTTTTTGACACTGTGCATTCCGGGACTAACTGGCGTGTCCAAAAAGCTTGGTTATTCGACTATGTATTACACCGTTAATTGTCATGTCCAACCAGTGAATAATACTAGACCTATTATGATAATTGATAGTGTCCCACAGCAGTAGTATGTAAAGTGGTGATAACATGCGATTACTGTGTCAACATGTATGCTGTATTGCATTCTAGCCCACTAATTGCATGTCCCACAGCAGTTCTCCATGTAAAAGAATATATCAATTGTACCAGGCATGATAAATACGGGATGTTTTTGCACATTTATAACTTAGCCCATCTCAAATTGATTCCTTGTTTCTTGACCCCTGCTCACTTGGTTGTCAGTCCCAAATTTGATTGCTCAGCTGAACAACCCAAATAGTTGAGACATACCTAAAATATTTCTGAGAATCTGTGTTATCATATGGCAGGTTTTGGACAATATACCAGTTGTATCTATTCTACTTGGTGAATTAGTAGAAAATTGACAAACACTATATTACGAGTGAATGTAGGCTGACGTTTGGATCAGTTGAGATTAGAAATGCATTGAATCTCGCAAGCTTAATTGTGTTGAAAATATGATCTGCGTTGTTTACCCGCTTTGGAACTCACACCTGCACTGGGCGACAAAAGAATAGGGACAAGAAACAAGAAATCAATTCAGCATGGCCTTTGTCTTGCTCACCTGGCTAGTGTAATTTAGAAATGAGCAATTTTGTGTTACTATGGACATGAGGTAAAACTGAAATTACCATAAAGTCCAGTCTAATGAATGGAGTATGAGTTTGAGACAGTCAGAGTATCCATTCAACAGTATTCACTCAAATGACATGTCTTTTCTCCGAATAATAATCCTTTAATCTGTCAGGAAACAAGAAAATGGCGATTTTACAAGAAAATTTACCAAAAATAACTCTTGAGATTTCGGGTCAAAAATCCTACATGTTGGACAATGCGGTTTAGACATGTTAGAGGTCTTGTTGTTTTTATTGCAATAGTTCAATAGCAACACAATGTACATGCACTAATTATTATGTCAGTAGTGTGACTATAAGGCTAACTTGTGGAAAACTTGTGGGTTGAAAATGGCGGACAAATTGCAATGCCAATTATGTTATTCTTTGGTTATATCATTAACTATTAATTTCCCTTGAGAGTGTTCATTTTCTATGAGTGCCGGCTATTTGTCACAATAATATTTCAGTTGCCATACACATTTAATTACTCTGGGGACTGACGTTAATAGATTCAGTAATGGGCTGGAACCTACTTATGTACAGGATTCTATCACTGTTCAACAGTGTTACAATACTAATGCCAGCATTGGAGA